>JASFAT010004195.1:0-180570 GCA_031353405.1 Baronia brevicornis
GAGTATTAACCATGTATTAACATGGTTAGTATTCAGGCACTTCAGACAATTATATCTCGAAATTTATATAACTGAATAATTAAATATAAAATAATTATAATATAATAAAAAATAATAATAGAATAATTAATCAGATATTACGCTTTAATTTTTAGGTATTCATTTGGAGTTGCTAACTGCTTTATGAAATGTTCTATTATCTGGATACTGCATTTACCATAAAACTCGCATAAGGAAAGTTTCATCTCCACCATGTGGATGCATAGCAATATAGAACTGTGCGTTTCTTCCAAAACTTACCACGTACCACAGATTCACCACTGGAGGTCACTGGAGAATCTGAACCGATACCACATTGAAACCTTTAAAAAACACGCCTACTAGATGCTTCTCAATGGTCGGCAACGCTTCTGCAATGCCTGTGACATTGAGGATGTCTATAGGCAGCGTTGATTGCTTTCCACCAGGCGACAAGTCAAAAAAACATTTACAATGTAATTAGAGATGAAAACGGAAAATTATACATTGTGCATATATTATATATATATCTATTTAGTATTTACCACAAAATTTGCAGTCATTTGTATGTACGGGACATCCCGTTGCTAGGAAACTTTCCCTTCGAGAAAGCCTTCGTCAAGTTTCATAGAGTGCTTCGTGATCCACATACCAATGGCTGCGGAACCTTCGTAAATTATTATTACAATTATGTTTGTGTGTTGCTTCAGAGAATATATGTCGGACCGATTTTTCCTTACTATAAAATATTCCACGTTATGTCTGTATGCCACTTCGAAGATAAAGTGGAGGCATAATTTAATTATTAATATTTCAGAACAATATTGTGATTTTGAAGACATGAGCTCGTTTTACGTAGGAAATTATTGTATATGCAAATGTTTAATGGAGTCAGACGTTACTTTGCGGAAATCCATTACTATGTGGACAGAACTTTTATTTAGCTAAGATCCGCGACAGGCAATCTTAAACAGAAAAATAATAATGTGTGTTTTCTACTGGAAGAAGATTTACTGGGAATTTAAATTAAATCTTCCTGAAAAATTGGCCGTCAGCAACTTTCCACCTCCCAACTTTTCCACTTTTCCATTTTTCCACATTGCACAGGACACGTGTTTTGCCTCAACACGAGACATCATCAGGTAGACTTAACGATTGTCTTTCGTAGAGTCTTTTCTGTTTAGTTTGCTCGTCGCGGATCTTAGCTAAGTAAAAGTTCTAAATGTCCACATACTTATATGCAAATTTAATGCCCCAAGTTTTTAAGTTTTTTAATCATTCATTCAATAAATAAATACCATATGGATAGTTATAAGATATAGACGATGATGAAATTTGTTGATTCAAAATGAACTGTTGTAGCAAACTTCTAAATTAATTTTAACTTTGAACCAAATATATAAATAGATATTTATATATTTGGTTGAAAATTTGAACCAGGTATATAAATAGATATATGTAGGGAGAGTGTGAACTAATAGTAGGGTTTGAAAAAAGAAAATCAAAATAAATGAACTATGAGAGGTCTAACTGTAACGCACTCCGCCTTCGTCTTTATTTTCTTTGTTTCGTAAGAAACTATGTTACAGTTTGCTAAAGTAATAACCCATTTTAAGCAAAAAGAAAGGAAAAGTTCCTTTACAAAGTAAATGGAGTTGCGAAGTGTGCAGCCCGCCCCGCGATACGCTACGAGCTGTTTTATTACTTCCAATCTGAAGTTTGATGTTCACACCCTATCTAGTTTTCTCCCTTTTCTTGAGTGACACGATGGCAAATAGGGCTGAGAATAAGAATTGTCACTTTATATCACACTTTGTTTTTATTTGCGTGTGTTTGATTTGTAAATGTTACTGTTATGGCCATTTTTTTTACAATTTTAATGCAAAAAAGCCATGCGTTCTTTTTCCGCAAACATACATCAGTGACGTTATGTATTTTCACTTTCATAATACTATGTTTTTATTATTTATATTGTTTAGTGTGGTGGCGTATACAATGTAATTCGTTTAAGACGTACCAATAAGTACTTTGATATGAAATCAATACGTAAATATTGACTTTTTAAATTATTAATTAATATTTTGCATTAATTTAAATTAATTCAAAGTTCATAGAAGGTTTTGGTAGAAAGCAACCACTATCTTATTAAGGCAATGTGATAAGTTGACTAGTACATTTCTAGATACTTAATATTATTGTATTATACTTGACACTGTAATAATAGTTACAAAATAATGTAGTACAAAAATATAATAGTTATAGCTAATTGAAATTAAACAAAAAATCCACGCAAGAAGAACATCTTCCTAATGTTAACAGTTTCATTAAAACTAAACTTAATGTGAATAGTAAAGGTTTCCCCGTTACTAGAAGAATGGACACTAATCCACCACGCTCATCTTAGGTGGATTGATGTGCCACCGAAATTGGGAATTATTTAAGTAGTACACGTGTAGGCAGTAGAATATTAAATAGATTTAACTCGATAAGTAATCGAATTCGTGACTGTTGACTGAAAAAACGATAGCTTCGTCAATGAACCAATTAAGTCGTCGAAGTACTAAACACCACTCATATATATACTTACATACATTTAAAATTAGGGAGGCCCGTGATCAGCAGGGGGACATATATATGCTGTGTAAAAAAAAATATTTACTTCGAAAGTTAAACTACATGAATTAACTGCTTTAGTTTTTTTTCGCAGCTCATATGTGTCGCATTGGTGGGCACAGGTCTCCCCATTTCTGGAGGAACGGACATTAATCCAACATGTTTATCCAATGCTGAATGGTGGGGTAATCAGACTGAAAAAATAAATGTAGTCCATATACATATATGGTATTACAGACGTAACTTGGCGCATTTGGTGTTGAACAAGAGTGGTGGGTTAATGTCCGTTCCTCCAGAAACAGGAAGATCAGTGCCTAACAATGAGACATATGCATGTGGACTGTGAAAATAAACTTATTTTTAATCGAATGCGGGGATCGAACCTGCAACCCGTAGGCGGCAGCCCCGCTATTTCTACGTCTATAAGTCGAGGTTCAATCAAATATCTATCAGGGAGTTTGGTAAAGCCACAGCAGGCTTAGTGGCGAAACAAACGAGCAAATTAGTCCGTGCTCGGAGCCAGACATATCCTGATTGATGGATGGGTCGGGCCCGCAGCCCGTGTCTTACGTAATTACCTTCCCAATAAAACCCACCGCCCGTCGTGTGACGACAATTTACTGGTGGTTGCGTTAAGACTGATATAATGAAATTACTTTTTACATGGTTGCGTAACTTATAATTACAATTAAAACCAATAACTTACGACCTACTTAAGTCAACAAAAAATAATTTTAGTTACTTTTTATTGAATAATTACAATTAATATAAATCTATGTAGAGAATTTTTTATATGAATAAAGTTTAAAAAAATATAGCAGAGTAGGTAAACGAGGATGCAGGTCTCCAGGTGCTAAGTTATCACAACAACCCATTGACTACAGCAACGGCGGATGTCTCAGATGCGTTGCTGATATTTTGTGAACACATATACTCTTGTATGCTCCTATATCATATTTACGTGGAAACATCGCAGGTGCTAAATCTTTCCACATTTGCGCAATTTGTGGCAGATGAATGTATGGATTTAAACAAGAAATGTAAGTTAGTTTAAAGAGTCAGAAGGTTCACTTGTTTGTTTGTTTCATTTCAGTCAACCCGTATATACAATAAAGATTTTTAATTAAACATTGAAAACAATTAAAATGCTTAAGTTATCAAGCTCGATTCCTTGCTGCTAAAGCATTAACTGACAACTTCCTTTGTTTAAAAACCGGGAAAAGTTGAATGGCCGCCGATAGCGTTGACTATTATAAACTGACTGAACTAAAAATACTCGATAAAGTGGGTTAATGACTTTTCTTTCAATGCGGTCAACCCTTTGCAGGGACTTCATTCAAGAACACTAATCGCTTAAGTTTCAACAAACTTACTAATGGTACGAGTTAGTTATTCAGGACATTTTATTTTAGTCATATTGGGTGACAATTGGGGTGATAATGATCATAATATAGTTATCCAGTAATGTTTATAAACATAAATTAAAATATTGCAGCAGGCGAATGATAAGACATTTTTAATGTCTTTAATGAACACTCCACCTCTGTATGTCGATCTCTCTTATGGAGAGGATGTCCCTAGGTCGCCACGTTTAGCAAGTAAATTTGTGATCAAAGCGCCAGGAATATTATATTATATTTAAAGTTTGATGGCCATTATCTGTCTGTGAGTATTTTATTCTGGAATTAATTAGAATAATTGTACTACTATCATCAAAACCTTATACTTTCATCTACGGAATACACAGCGTGCAGGTTAAAGTTGACAGTTAGCTCAACAAGATGGTGTACCATTTTTTAAATCAAACGTATAAATTATATTCAAAGTACAAACAAGTGGTTATATATGTGTTATATCATTTCAATGAACTACAAGCAAACGAAGTTCGAATCGAAAAATAAAATAGTGCTCCCGCCTCAGAATTTTTTCGTTTATTTTAGTTGAGATAACTATAATAGTATATAGTTATACTTAGGTAAATGAACGGAGATCTGGAATGATTTCTTTGCAGTTTGAAATAATAAAGAAAGACATATGAATATAGAGTGTGCTAATGTACTAGCGCACAATAATTTATTGTCTAAAAATTCTAGGTTATATTGTTTTCTCCATAAAATAAGCTTCGACAAATTGTCAAGCTGACGTTGCAAGGTAGAAGCTCTTTCGAATTTACCTTTGTAGGCATCGCAATTTGCAAACTTGTAATTTACATATTTTTTACAAAATTAACAACCTAATTTAAATCTTATTAAGTTGACGTTAAGATAACGTTTCCTTAAAAACCAACGGTGACTGTAAAAGGGGTGCAATATTGGAAATTCCTGAATGCCCGGAACGTTCCACTGATATCGAATGTCGGCGACAGTTTGAGCTGCGATTGGAGAGAAGTTGTGATACGTGCTTCCCTGAAAGTAACATTGACTTTTGTTTTTAAATTCATGCCAAGTTGAGCTTAGGTTGTGAAATTTGAACATGTTTGAAAGCATTATATTTTTATAAAAATGTCGCAAAGTATTAAGTTTACTATTAGGAACCTTTCGTTAGTAAGGTAAATGCAATAAAGGATCATTATCAAAGGGGAATAAACGGCTAATAAATTATGCTATATAATAAACATACATAATAGCTGAAGTTCTCACCTCTGGGCCGGAGCTCCTCAGTATCAACTTCTTCCACTTGACAGCATACAAAGTCGTGCGGTACGAATCGTCAATGACCAAGATCTCACCGATCGGCTTGATTCTCTAGCGCTACGGAGGGATGTCTCATCTCTTTCAGCATTTTTACCGCTTTAACCATGGGGAGTACACTTTGGATTTTTTTGGAATAATTCCTGCCACCGAATTTTACAAGCGCACAACTCGTCGTAAAGAAAAGTTTCATTCCCACCATCTGAATGGTTGGCGATCCGGTACGGTGCGCTTCTCTCGAAACTTCTTTCTACGCTCCACCACTTTGTGGAACCAGCTATCTTCGGCGGTTTTTCCGAACCGATACGACATTGACACCTTCAAAAAACAAGCATACCATAGCAAGCAACCTTATAACCTTATACAATAGCAAGCAACTTTAAAGGGCGGTAACGCCTCCGACAACTCCTGTGGTTGTCTATGGGTGGCGTTGATTGCTTTCCATCAGGTGACACACGCTTGCTTGTTTGCCCTCCTATCCCATAAAAAAGTGGTTTCTACTGATATACTTAACAATTTGTTCTTTATCATTATTATCAGTCTACAGCGCCCCACTGTTGGCCATAGGCGTCAAGGCGCGCCATTTAGACCAATATTTGCCTATACGCATTGAAAATGATAAATAAGTACCTACATTTGTCATCATTTCCATATTTACATACTTTAAATGGAAAAACTTCGGGTCAATTTTGCAAGTATTGTGTTGTGTTTTTAAACATATTATTTCTTCGAAAAAGAAAAAAAAAGGCGACCACAGAATATATGTACACACTTCGTTTCACAGACTTAGAAAAAAATACGAGTACCTCTATGGTTCATATACACGCCATCATGAAAGCAATCTTCAAATAAATTGTCATATCAGTCTGCACAATTGATCATTTATCTTTTTATGAGGTTCTTATGTGGGAAGAAAACGTCCATCATCCAAATTATAGAATTATCGTGAATGTTCCATTTTCAATAAGGACAATAAAATAAGTTTATTATTATCCTAATATGAAAATATTATTACGTGACTGTAATACTACATTCTTTTTGGAATTTGATATACATATATTAATGAAATATTTAATTGACTGACAGTCTTATAAAGTGATTTCCAGCTATAGATTGACCTTAAAACGAACGGTTTTTGAAGATAGTTTAAGAAGTAAGCCAAATTATAAAAAGCCAAGTATAATAAAGGACAGTTAGGTTCATAGTTCACCTTAATGAAAATTTCATTTTCTAGAAATTAAAAAATGTGTCCGTTACATTTAAGAATTATATTTCATTTAATTTTACATTTATTTTTTAGGTAATATATTTATTTTAGGATCAAAGTAATAATTCAAACAATGTTGTAATATTTTCTCACCTTTGTATTATTAAAACAGATTATTTTACTACAATTCTTGTTAGTCATACTAACTAGTAGTAATGCTTGTAATAAAAAATGGTTGACACATGGATAGGATATCAACACCTCAGATTGTAAGTCCAATCCTTACCAATTAAGCTATTGTTACTTCATTATCTTACTGTCCTTTTGAATTGCTTATCATAATTCGACCTATTTACGTCACTGAAGTTTTAATTGGGTTGTTAACTTTCCAAATGTATTCATAATCCGTGTTCCAAAATTCATAAAGCGGATAACGTCTTTTCACCGCTTTGTAGGCGTATTATTGTAGACACCGACGAACTACCAAAGTAGAAACTCGCATAAAACAAAGTGTCAGTTATTACATTAATAACGAAGGGCCGCCACAAAATCCCCTACCCCTTTTTGTTCATCCCTTGGGCTCGTTGCAACTTTCACCGCGGCGTCGAGTCGAAGCACGAACGTTTGTGTTAAGGTAAAATTTATTCTGGAACATGAAGCGAAATTTTGACAGGCGGAAAACAGCATCGTTTCTTTTATTTATAATTTAGGCGAAAGCACTTCATTTTTATAATATTACAATTTTATAGCGGGCTTCTGCCAAATTTCAGCTACATCGATCCACACATGATGATTTTAGCTTTGTATGGCGACCATGTTGTTTTCCGCCATATTGGATTTATTTCTCCTCCCCACCCATGTCTTCGCACTTGTTACCATTTTTTGTTTGAGAGCGACCCCGGTTGGTATAACAGTTTGGGTGGACCGTCGAGCAACTTTTTACCAGGTCCAGATTTGTCTCGAGTTCTATCCGAACATTTCCCTAGAACAAACTTCTCCTTTACAGTTTCTCAAATAACATGTCAGTCAGGGAGTGAGTCAGTGGTAATGCAGCTTTATATAATATTGATAGTTTTAGCCTTTTGTAAAAGTATATATACTATTAAGAGACTGTTGCTTTAAAAAAATAACTAAAAGTTTCAATCTTCTAAATTCTTATATAGTCCATACTTAGTCCATACTGGTATTATCTATGTATCATGGATACTATTACAATATACAATATTATTTTATAAGTGGCTAAATTTTCTGCCAGTGTTTAAAAAACAAAACTTTATCATTTGTTTCGAAAATAAAATTTTTAGACTATAAATTTAGTAACTATTCTTTCCGCTATTCAAGAAACTACCAGGATGCAGGACTACCATCGTATTGAATAGTAATATGAAAAAAAAGACTTTTACAGCATTTTTCGAGTGACTTTTATAGAATTAATTGAAATTAAAACCACATTTGGAATTTTTTTATTTACATATAGAAAATTATAAATAAACTATTTGGGTTTGAAAACAGTTCGGAATATGTGACAATATTTTCGAGCGCGTTGCTTTGACATATCCAATTTATTTCGTACAATTACAATTCACGTTTCTCGACCGCTTGTGGCTACTCTGATTTATTTTCGACCTCCACCCGCAAAAACAATGGCAACATACGCCGTTCTAGTTCGTGATCCCTGAGGATTACCATTACTATGTTTTGTTCTTATGGGCGGAAAATTTATTTCTAAAACTAAAAGGTATTTAATATTTAATGGAATTTTAACGTTATTAGTGTCAAAAATGTTCTTATGAAATCTTAGAAAAAAAGGTATGAGCTCTATTTTTATACAAACACTAACTGAACCCATACGCTATTGAACTTTCAAAATCTACACCTGTCTCAAAGGCCAGCAATGCTTCTGCCATAAATCTTCTCTCCTCTGCAATAACTGGTGTTACAGATGTCCAAGTGCGGTGAAGCTTGCGTTCCGTCAGGCAACACGCTTACTTTTTTACCTTTCTATCCCATAGAAAACGATTCAACTAATATATGTTTTTTGGAAGATCTATCGTCTTCGATCTTCAATAGAAATATTCGAAATTGGAACACAACAAGTTGTGAACTGGGGACAATGAGAACGATGACGTTTGCGACGTAACCTGCACCTCAATTCTGGGACCTTAATGAATTTACGGAATACCCATCATGACGGTAGAGCAAAAGCTTTTTGCGGATTAAGTTCTTTCAAGTGAAGTTGAGACTTTGCCGTGGATCTATCTTTTTATATTTCATCTAATACGACACCAATCTAATTCAATACTCCTATTCTATACTGAAAACACAGAAAAAAATATCTTCTATATTATATAAACAGTACATTATTCCAAGTTTATACTTTTGACAAATAAAATGTCACAATTTAACGTAGTTTGTTTTGTATTAGTGAAACCCAGACAATGTTATATTTACTTGGCATTCTATGTGAACAGCAAATATAATTATGAATAAGTCATTAGAATAGACGTTACGTAAATATCGCATACTACTTTACATACACAGCCGTATATTTATTAATATGTTTGCAATTTATTACTATTAATAATTGAGATAACGTACACAACTGTCATTATATTGTACATAAATATAATAAACACTCAATTATTACTTTTCTTAAAATACTCAATTTCACAAGACTGTTTAATGTCCATTTTACTTATATTATTATAGCAGTTTTAAGTGTGAAGATGTAAATGTAAATGTTATCATAAACCAAAATTGCATTTTATTTATTTCATAAAAAACATATTGTACACGTAAATAAAAAAAAATGAGAGACTGATTAACATAAATTTGTTTAACCTTATTATAGTAGTTTATCAGTGGCACTTAAATGTATTAGTGTCGGCGCCTCTTGGAACGTGATGTCAAGGAATAATAATAATTTTTATATACTATATTGTTATGTATGATCATATACTTTAGGTCCTGTTTTACCTGACCATACATAAGCGTTATGAGTCAAATTCCAGTCGAAACAAATGTCTTTAACGGACGAATTATATTCATTATGTCCTAGGTTTTAAGTTGTGTTTGTTTAGTGTCTTGAAGTCAGTATCGTCGAATTCTATTAATAGTTCATTCTAATAGATTATCAGGCTTCGGTTGAGAAAATACCTCTTGTGATTTTGTTCATACTTAGGTTTTTAAACATGGTTGGATTTTTCAGAAGGTGTCATTGTTGTCGACTCGATAAAAAAATAATTATGCCCGTGTTCATTTTAATAAAGTAATAACTGGTGTGGAAATTTATTTTTTTTAAATTTAGTTTTACAAAGGTTTACATGTTACTGACAAAAAGTTTTTTTATCTAACTAGTGCTATTAATAGCTTTTTATTTAGAGCTTGTATGAAGAGAGTGATTAGTGTGGATGAAACAAATAAAATGTGCCGAGATCGGAGCAGATGTAGATCTGTGGTCTCTACCTACTCATACGAGAAACAGGCGTGATCATATGTATGTATGTATTTATTAAACAAAAAAATGTACTGAAATTCAACATACAAAATATTTTATGTACTATTTTTATGTATTATATTTAATTGACTGTTGGGCTTTACAATAAATTAATTGAAATATTGCGAAAAATTAATTATTGAGAAAATAATAAATTACAATTAAATTATTCACAAAATCTTTAATTAATTCATATCTACACTCATATTATGCATACAATTCTTAATACTCTTATAATTAAGCTTTCTACTTGAATATTTGTTTGATGAAATTATATAGACGGAAATCTAAATATAGAAGTTCTCGAAAGTCTTATCGTACATAACAGTCATGTTAAAGTAGACATTTATATAAATACATTCACCGCTGAGTACATTATTAGTCATTTTCAATTTACATTACTAAATTTAATTCATATTCAAAAATCCTTAAAGTCGATTTTAAAATGATAAAACGTATTGAACATTTTTAAAGCATTGAAAAAATTTTAAACTCATTGAAAAATCAAGTTTGCATTTCTTAAATTTATATTTCATGTAAAAAATATTAACATTTTCATATAACTACGATATTTATATCAAAAATAGTTACTAATTATTCGTAAAAACAAGCAGTCTTTCGGCTATACATCAATCGGATTTACTTCTCATTACACACAAGATCAATACTAAATATTTAGTATTAAAATCTGTTTAGTATATTGGACTAGACATAAATTTCAACTTCAAAGTTGAGGGGGTGATGCCTCTGACTCTTCATTCGCACTGTGACGTAGGAATAACCAACTCCGCCTTCCGTTATATTGGCACTGGCGTGTGAGAAGTCGTTATCTATTGCTGCTACGCCCTGCAAAAAGAGAATATAACATGGATAAGTTATAGAAATACTCAATGTTTATTAATTTTATGTTTCAGTATAGTATCCACTGTGACTGAAACCAACAGTCGAGAGGACGAAATCGAGATCCGCATACAAAACACCTTGCGGTGCAGCGCAGCTCTTCAACAACCTTCAACAAGGTGTTGGTGAAGCTTGGAGCTTCTCAGTATAAAGACGAAACTCCGAATCTATAATACGATTATTCGACCTATTCTAACGTATAGCTGTGACGTTTAGACACTAACGCACAAGGAAGAAAAGAAACTTCAGGTCGCGGAACGAAAACTCCTGGGCCCAAACAAAAGTGATCTGGTGAGATGGGATGAGCATCTTGTGGCCCAACCTAATGTAATAGGAGAGACTAAGGCTCTCCGACTTCGTTGGCTGGGCCACGTTGAGAAAATGGGGGAGTATCGTGCAGTCAAGAGAGTGTATGTGGATCGCCCAATTGGAAGACGTCCTGTGGGGCGCCCCAGGTTCCGCTGGAGAGACATGATGAAGGATGATTTGCACAACCTTCAAATCTGCAACTGGCAGGTGGCGCAGGACAGGGCACGGTGGCGTAAGTTCTGGTCGGAGGCCAAGATCTATTTTGGGTCGCCGTGCCAACAAAGTTAGTTTTTGTTTTCATTATAGTATCAATTTTTTATTAGCCTATAAATGTCAGACTATTGATGATAGAATATAATGTTGAGCGCTGATTCGTTACGAATAATTGTTGGTTAATAAAAGCATCTAATATGTGGTTATACGTTAATAAAAGTATATAAAAGAGAGGTTATAAATATAAATATATACATAAGTATATATTTATGATGAAAACATTTTATCATACAACCTAAACGCAGTAAACTATTACGTGACTTTAGTTAATCACGCGGGATAAACCTTAGGAAAATTTTTCCACGTTAATCTGTCAATTACTTAGTTTGAAAAGTATTCGAATCGTTATCGTTTTTGTTCGAAGAATTCCGCAAAGAAATGTGACGAACATAAAATAAATTTATAAATGAACTTCTATTAAAATGTAATTATTAGTTATTGCGTTATACGTATAAAATGTCATATTTTAAACACCACTGCAAGTCTGCAGTTGGCCAAGGTTGTGAGCGTCGAGAAGGCATGTTAATATGCTTTTTGTTAGCACGTTTTATGTTGTCGAGTTACCGAGTTTTACTTTTTGCTTATATAAAAGTACTTATAGTATAATAATTTATCTTAGTTAACAAATAAACGGTAGTTCTCTAAACAAAAATGATGCCGTATCATTTGAAAAATCATAAAAATATCAATATGTAGATATTGATATTTTTTTGATTACTAATCTTCTCTGTGTTTTAAGATATAAGACATTTTCTTCTTTAAATGTTAACTGCTTTCTAATTTTCTATTATAGAATGAAACTTCGATAAGATTAAATGCAAACTCGGAAAGTATTTTCCGAAACACATAGTTCCTGTTATTCTACAGACCACTGATATAAATGATAATTAAGTAATTAATTTTTAGGCCAATGTCAACAAATATATTCCATAATCTTATACAGCACATACAAGATGCATGCGCAAGACTTTATTTTAATATAGCGCCACGGGATACATGTTACGCCGTACATAAATAAAGCTAATATAATAGAGATGAGATACCGCAGGGAGCTTCATTTCGCTATCATTCGTTATGAATCTCCATCATATTTATAAAACCATCATATTTATAATTAACATGGTCCCGTAAACAAAATAGCGTTCGCGATAACAGAGCGTCTAGGTCATCACTGGTTGTTCCTCGCCACTGCTCAATTGCGTTTTGTGGTAGTTTTAAATACACAGCGAATAAATATTGGAACAACTTGCCACCACTTCTTCGTGATTTACATACTATAAATATGTTTAAAAAAATACAAATATCTAATTTTAAGTATGCAAACAGGAACTTGTTCTTTTGGTTGCGGTGAATTTATTACATGATGTAAATGTTTATAATTTTATTGTATTGTATGTGTATTTATGTATAAGTATGAGTAGTAGTATATACGTGGATGTATGTGTATGTATATGTGTGTGGCCGTATCAATATCGTCACTGTGGGCCGCGATCTGCTGAAAACCAGCGCCAGGTGCTCCAATAAAATAGCTGGCGTATGCTGAGCAAGAACCATTTTATGACTTGTTAGATTAAAATTATTTTCTTTTTGTTTTGTTTATTGGTATATTATAATATTATTAAGGTTTCAATCTTAGATATTGTAATATATTTAAGGTATCATGAATAAAGTTTTTTCTAGTTTTATTTAGTCTATTTCTATTTTTTTTAATTTATACGCGTAGAATAGTGCAGTTTTTAATATTGTACAATAAATAAATAAAAAATAAAATACTAAATAAATAAAAAATAATAAAAACTGTATGTCCAGTAATTTTATAAACATAAGTACTGTTATTACCTTAATGACTCTTTTGTCCGGATCAGAATAAGACATTGTTTTTATACGTTTCTTGAACGGTATTGGAAACTCCTTGACCCTCTGGTGGAACACCATCTTTCTGTGCACTGTATCACCGACAAACATATCGTAGCTCTCACTCGCACAACACAAAGTAACCAGAACTATCAACACGAACAAACGCATACCTATTATAACATTTCATTTATGTCTATAAAAACCAGTCATATTATGTACAATATATTGGTTGCTTACTCGATGAGTGACCGACGTCAAATGACCAGCGTAGTAATGTAATAAGTGATAACCTCGACATGCGATAGGCTACAACATATTTCTACAAGGAAACAGAAATAGCACGAGTCACGACAAATGAACATTTGCTAAATTGTTTCTTATGCTAATCACAACAATGTCCACAAATTAACTTTTGGGGACTTGTTTATCCAGCTGTTTTAATTATTTATTGGTCTATCTTGTTGTTGTAAGGAAGTATTATTTTTAACATTATTTGTAGTGTATTTGTGTGAAAGATATTAACAAAATAATTAATAGTACTATAGTATTATTTCAAACTAGGTTCTACCATATATATCACCCGCTGGGGTGCTTAGACTTAGTTGACATTACTTAGGACGACCCTCGTCTAGATGGTGCGACGATCTGCGCAGAGTAGACTGGCAGAAACTGGATGCGTGAAGCCGAAGATCGGGCTAGAAGGCGCTTCTTGGGGGAGGCCTATGTCCAGCAGTGGACTGCCGCAGGCTGTTGATTGATTGATTGTGTAATGCCAAATTAGTTTAATAAATGCATCCGGCAATTTTTTATTTTTTTTTAAACTATCTACTATAGGTATCGTATTTATAAATTAAAGTGAAGGTAGTTTCATCCCCAGCATCTGCATGAGTTGCGTTCCAGCAAGTGTTTTTTCCCGAAACTTCGTACTACTATCTATCTCGTAGAAACGACTACCTTAAGCAGAAAATCCGAACCGATGTGATATTGGAACCTTTCAAAAAGCAGCCTACTCATATCTCAGAGGCCAGCAATGCATCTGTAACGCCTATCATGTTGCAAATGTCTATGGGCGGCGTTGATTGCATTTTAACAGGCGACACACGTACTTATTTGCCTCCCTATCTCATAAAATAGGCTTTAAAATAAAATCATGAAAATCGAACCTTATAAGTTCACACAGATGACTTTGAAATTAACAAACAGACGAAATATATTAAAAATATTGATTGAGAGATGTTTATTTATGGCAAGATTATTTTTTTTAATATATTTGATATACAACTGATTTATAAATAAAAATATTAAATTCATAGACCAGCTTTCTATGGTTTTATAATAATACATATTATATATTATAACATTATTATATACATATTATAATAACGGATGCTGATTTTGTAATATTTACATTATCAAAATAAGTAATACTTAAAATATAAAAATCCAGTGTATTTAAATCGGTCTTGACTAAGATAAGTTTAAGATTGACGATCCGTAAAATTTCATCCGCTCATCTGTTAAGATTTAAATCTGGAATGGAGGTAAATATTTATATTTTACAAATGTTTAATTAGAATTAGGGTGTTTGCTATATCAATTGTGAATTTTAATGATATACGTTATACAGGAAATTCAAGTTTGGGGTTATTTTAAAAAAAAACAATTGACTTCTGTGTACATTAGTGAGACTATATACATCCTATTCAAAATTATTTAATTACATGAACAAATTAGAATGTAATACATTTTTTACACATAAAATGTGAAATTTTGTACATTTTTATATAAAAAAAGTAAAATGTGATACATTTTTCATACATAAAATTAAAGAACCCGATAACAATCAACAAACCCGTGACAAAAATAAAAAGTCCCTTTTTCTATTCATCGAAATACTTATTTAAGATTTTAAAGCGTATTAAATGTCTTAATTAGAACTATTAACATCAACTTGAAGATCTTTTGTTAAAACGAGAGTTTAAAAAGTCCTTAAACCACTTGAATATTTCATGATTCTCCATTGCGTTGTTAACTTTCATCAAAACCGTGTTGTTGAAATATTTTTTTTCCTATTTTGCGGACATTTTGATTAATAGCTTGTCACTCCGACGCTGACTGGGAGATTTCAGAACTTTTTAATAACAATTCTTTCGCTGAAATTTTTAATATACCTTCAGGCAAGCTTTGCAGTTATTAAACAGTTCCAGTAACAAGTTATAATTGAAAGAAAGCTCCGCGCGTCATTCTTTCCTCAACTTGTCATAACAAGTAGATACATATTTTTAAATATAATAATCATTCAAAAAAAATAATTATACAAAAATTTCCAGTGCATCTCGAAGTTTTTCTAGTGAATATGAGTGGAAATGAACAAATTCAATTATAAATCAAAGTCATTAAGTCAACAACTTAGTTATCGTACTGAAGGGGCAAGGGGCTGATAAAATTTCTCGGAAAACAGACAACCGTTAGTGGACTGTAGATCATGCCTTGGCAAACGTAGTGTGGCAGGCCTCTCGAGTAGAAAGAGCTACGATCTACGATGGACGGCTGACAGAAACTGAATACAGTTGAAGATCGGGCTAGGTTAGACCTAATAATACATATGACTTCTGCAATCAAATGCCGCAGGCTGATGTTAATGTTGACAATAGCTAAGTACTATAGTATAATACCTTATCTAAGTACTGTAGCGTGCCCGCCGTTCTGCTTACGGTGACACCCGGGATTTTTAGGGGGCTTCTTCAAAATGATATTAATTATTGTGTTTAATTGTAAATTTATATAATATCTTACTTCATTTCACACTTTATCAATGTACATTTTATATCTCATTATATATAATATAATATATAATAATTTCAATGTTTTGTGCCAGACGGGTGATATGTCTATCCAAAAGACGTCAGTCGAACTAATGCCTTTTGTTTTATAAGTGTTTATTTCTTTTTCATTTTAAATTTGAATATTACGAAGGTAAAAAAAAGTATTATAATATAAAAGGTTTTAATGTATTAGTGATAAATTTATGAATGTATCACTACAGTACTTAATATGATGGTGAATCTTCGTTTATAAAGAATGTCTTTATCATATTAATGTTACACTGTTCGCATTGATAATTTCTTAGTATAGTTATTATCATACAAGATGTCTATAAATTTTGATGAAGTAAAATGTGATACTTTTTTGTAATCGTTAACACAACGCGCCCACATAAAAGGGCGAGGTATAGCAGCACGCGATAAATCTAAATTAAAACCATTACTTAACCCTTTCATAGTACACACCTCTTATTTATTGTTATATTAAGGCGTAATTTATTTCGAGCGGTATTACCCAAACGTTTGAAGTGAATTTTTTTTATTATACAAGCTTATATTTAATTTAATTGGTGTTTTTTCCAGCCGTTTCGACTGTGATACATAGTATGCGGTCTGTGAAATTAGTAACTAATCATTTGCTAAGAATATTAAATTATTTTTATTAATATTTAAGATATTTATTAGTGAAATCTGTAACGACATTATTTTGGGCTGATTTTCCTTTTGGCTGCCATTAAATTAATAAGTATTTAAAAGGTATTCCACACGTAGGTGATACGTAATGTGGTAAAAAAATAAGTCTACTTCATTTTTATGTTCACATTATTTTTATTTTTCAAAATCTGCTCACAACATGTCATTAAACCAAATTGTATATGAACATTTAATTCATATTCAAACAAACAAATATAATCTCTTACGCAGTATCTCCAATAATTGTAAGATATGTTCCTATGTGTATGTTTATTTAAGTATTTATATTTGTTTGTTCACATCATTAAACTGCAATTAAATAAAAATATACATAAACGTTATTATGTCTGTAATAACTCATAATATTATATGAAACTTCCGAAATAAAATCGATTTCCTTATGTTCATAGACGATAAAGTAAATATTGGATATACAAGCAAAGAAAAATATAGAGGATATTGCAAGGTTGAATAAAAGCAATTGTCGAAAGATATAGGTGAGCTATCTGTCTCCCGGTCGGGGTTGCAGGGCGGGTCTCCGCTGTAAGCCGGGATTTACCCGGGGTTCATTCCCCGCTACAAACGATTTCCCCGTATTGAGCGTCGATACTTGTGTTACGTATTTTATTATTGAGTCTCTTCGAAAGCTCTCCCTTATCAAAACAATGTTACTGTAACTCGACTGTAAACAAATAAATGTAGTTTTTTAATATAGTAAGGATTTTGTTTTATTTATTTATAAATTTACTTTTTAATATAATGTGTTAGTTGAAATTTGCCTAAATGTTACAATTTGAAATATAAAACAATGGAGTATTATTTGTCATACACTCATGTTATGTCATGTCATTCATCATCACTAAAGCAACAACATTTTGTAAGTAGAAATTTTTATATCGAGAATCTCCTTTGCTGCTCAGTTTTTGATGTTTTAAGGAGATTATTTCCAATATTGAGCGATCAAATTGAAAATTAAAACTTTTTTGGAGTTACAACAACTATTTTTCTGTGTGATTTTTTCTCAATAAAATTTAAGTTTTTAAATAATCTTTATCAAAAATAAAACCAACATTATGTAAATTTTCATTAAAATTGTATATAAGATATGAAATCTTCCATCAATTCTAATTTTACTTATTATTTATGTCAGTAAAATATAGTCATGTCAGTAAAATTACAATGTCAGTAAAATTAGAATTTGTACATATGTACACTATTTGTGCGATACAAAAATGTAGTCTGGTGATTTTACTCAAACCTTTTTCTGAGAAAAATAAACAAAAGCCGCTCTAAAGAAAACTCACATCGACACAGATAAGATCAGAAAATCCGACCTTAAATCAGAAAATCCCGATCTCAAACAAGGTGCCTACACATGCTACGATTTTTCCGGACGCTGGATGGATGGAATTTTTTTCACCATTATATTATAGAATATAAATGACGAGGATAAACACCCAGATTCATAATAAACACCGTCACGGCATACAAATATCTATCCCGATACGGCATCCAAGCCACGATTCTTAGCGTAGAAAGAAAATATTTCGCCAACGCGCATATAAAACAATCAAGTGAGATTTTCTTTTAATTATAATGGAGTTTGGTTTTCGCTGATTTTGATATAAAGAAGTATGGTTCTTTTAATTGTGTTGATTTTAATATTTTCTTATATTCAGTAATTACTAAAAATTTTATTTTTAAAAATAAATATAAAGTTTTTCTCCGCTATAGCTTTCGGAGTGGCTTGTTCTATTCTCCGTTCTATTCTCAGGTCTCTCCCATCCACCTTGAATAAGTGGAGGCACCATATCCAAAGTGGAACATACATACGAGTATATGAGCTGTAAAATAAAAATTTAAAGCATAGTATGCAAGCACCCTAAATACATAGATTAAATAAAGTGACGCTACGGTTGCCGTCGACGGATTCTTTTTTCATTGTTTGTCGTGTGATATATGTATGTTATCTTTCGTAAGGAGTATTGTGTTTTCTCTTTTAAAATATTTGCCGAAACATTTTATGCTCGCAACTATTATATATTCTTCTTTTTAATAAAGTGCACTTTTTCGTAGATCCTTGAATTTCAATGACAAAGTGTCATCATCATCAACAGACTGCGGCAGTCAATCCATAGATATAGATCTCCCCCGAAAAGTGCTGTCTAGCCCATATATATCCCACTGATGACCACTTTTCGATTGGCGAGGTAACCAAAATCTGAAAAATATCTATAGACCATACATATATTTATCCCGATGCGGGGATCGAATCCCCTACCACTAAGTCCGTTGGCGGCAGCCCCGCCACTAAACAAATCAGTCTGCAAAAATTTTAACTTAGCAATTTATTTAATAATTTCATTGTGGTAGCACTTACGATCTTGCGCTCCTCTATTCCCATCTGAAATTGTCCAATTATAACGAATTAGTTTAGCTTATACATTTGTCGCAGCACACAGAATACTAATTAAGCAATTAAAACTCGCTGATTCATACAGTACGTAATGAGAATCGTATACATACATATATGTATAACTGAATACGTTAGTTGTACGTTGTAGTACTATAGTCATTTCACGAGTTAATCCGGAAACATAGAGCTTGGTAATGCGAACAGGGTCTCTGTTAATTAGAGGATTTCCCTGTTTACTGAGTCACTATATATACCCTTACGAATGTAATCAAATTATCGTTATATATATACGAGCAGTTTATAAATTCTTTAATGAGTTATATTTTGTAAGTTTTTTATTAAGTTTATCAATAGCGATCTATATGCCGGTTCAGAATATCGACAATCAGGTAGAAAAATTCTTGTCTCATTTCGGACGATCAATGCAAAGGCTTACGATTTTTCTCCCTTAGTATCCACGAGATTCATAGGATTAGGAGGCCCAACTCCTTCGCCCTTCCTTTAATAAAAACAGAAGAGAGTTGGCAGAAACGAAATACGTAGTCAAAAACGTGTAAATATGTAGCTGAAAATCGAGCTAAGTGCCGGGCCTTAGGTGTATTTACAGACGGTAAAACTATTATTATACCTATATATAGTGGTAGCTTAGCTACCGCGCTTTGTCCGGTGAGCAGTTGAGTTCCGGAGGTCCTACCCCCCCCCTATCCCCTTCCATAATGACACTTTCCTTAAAGGCCGGCAACGCTTCTGCACTGCCAATGGCACTGCGAATGTCTATGGGCGGCGTTGATTGCTTTCGTTCAGGTGACACGCCTGCTCGTTTGTCTTCCTATCCCATAAAAAAAAACTATTTTATTAAATGTTATTATTACTTAGGCATAACATTCATGTTATATTCCTAATTTTTGTTTTATATGTAACGCTCAATATACATTTTACAGAACTATGTAATTATTAAGAAAATAAAATACGTATTATTAAAATTTTATAAATTCAAGGCGAACAGTTATATTTTATTAATAATTTGTAAAATATATCATCCACTCCAATATGATAATTTTAGCCTCTTGAATTAGTTCAATTTTATAATATTAATTAAATCATGGTTCTCGAAGTTAGTTAAGGTAATGACTTCTTCGAAGCCGCGAGATCGGATCTAATGCTATTCACCTTCTCGGAAAATCGTTTCCTTTATCCCGTACACAACGCATTTGCCGAAAATTTAGTTCAGGACCAACGGAGGGCGGAGGGCGTTACCATGGTAACGAGACGAAGGCTCATGTGGCTCGAAAACTTTAAATTGTATTACCAGAGGCCGAACACAAATATCTTTGAAGCTCTCTGTGCGAGTTGTATTACTTTTATATAGTAGGTGTAAGTGAAGAATTTAATTTCAGCGCGGAGGAACTGCATATATCCGAGTACGAAACTTTTTATCCGTTGAGAGATTGTTTCTCTCAAAACAAATGAAACGCTTATAAAAATATTTCATTCGTTAAAAGAATATGGAAGAAAATTATAGGTATAAGTTAAGAACAAGTAATATATAAAAAAACTTAAAACCGTAGGTAAGTAGGAAATCTACTATTAATCAAATTTATTTTATGTTTCAATATTTGAAAAAACTGTATTAACATAAAGTGTCAATAAGTTTAAAAAAAATGTATTTGAACTTGTGTGGATAAATAAAGTATTTTATTAACAATTGAAATTTGAACAATACATATAAATATATTATTCATATATAGGGAGAAAGAAAACTAACAGTAGAAATTGAAAAAAGAAAAACCGAAGCAATCTATCATAAACTAGTTTAATCTTTAGTAGTATTTTTTATTAGATATAATTTTCCATTGTTAAAAAAAATAAAAAAAATATTTTTTGATTCATTGTAGATTTCATTTGTTTGTTTTTTACTTACTATTATTCAATAATAAGTATCGTTATTTATACCTAAAATTGACCTAAATGGTTAGGAATGCAAATTCGATTCCGACATTAGATTGAATATTTTATACTTATTACTTCTGTCTAGGTGCATGTATATAATATATGATCTAAGTGTAATTGTATGCACGCGACATGTAATGTAGGGTTTTCAGCATTGGGATAAATCATTGAATCCGAAAGATAATTTCACCGCGGAACTAGGTCGTCAAAGTTCAAGCTTCAAAGTCAGGAGTGAATAAATCTTGACAAAGAAAAGAATCCCTTATTCCGCGAAGTACGAGCATAATAAAATGTTATGATAATTAAATCGATTTATTCAACAAGAGCCCACTCTAATCCCGACGAAATGGAATTACACCGGCTTTCGCTCTTTCACGAAAATCCGATATAAAAGTAAGATAGGCCGGGGACAAGGAGAGTGTCTAGTGTATTTTTCCCGGGGAAGGTATCTCGAGTCGAGAGGTGCTTGAAGTCCGTATAAACAAGCCCATTACTATCAGAACTATTGCTCGTACATCGTGTTAATGTGCTACACGGAGTGCTTTCGTCAGACAAATGGATACTAATGCCGTTGTATAAATGTGAATAGTTGTTTATTTATAGCAGACTCTTTGGCTCAATGGTTAGTGTATCTGACTTCAGAATCAAGAGTTCTAAACACAAGTTCCGGTCGAACTTAAAATTTATTATAAATACAAAAATTCGTTTTCGGGTCTTTGGACTGTTTGTCGATTACGTTTCGAATAAAACTGTATCTGAATTCTCCTCAAATGGTAACCAAATAAAAAAATCGTTTCGTTGTATAAGAAGGACTGTTGAGTAAAAGTGTATTATTTATTCAAAGCGTATTATTAAATGTATTATAACATTTTATTAATACACACTTAAAGCATTTAAATATATAGTTATACTCCTTGTTGTGTAAATAAAAAATATTTATTTGTCGTTTATCCCAAAAAAGTAATAACTTTTGTTTTACAAGTTACCTTTTTAACATGCTATCTTTTTTTTCATACAAAATTATATACATTTTTCATTACATTACAAACGTATGGACAATCTATTCATGAATGACGTCATCACATCAAAAATAAAAGTGTGTTACCTTAAACACAACGGTTAACGATGACACACTTTTATGGATTGATTTCTAAGTAAAAAAATAATTTACAAAAACTTATTAAAATGAAAATTCATAAAACAAACGTTTTTGTTTTTAATTTAAACCAATATATTTATCTGATCTGAAAGAAAATTGATAATTCTAGTATTTTTTTGTATTCTGAGCCGATTTATAATATTGTTCCAGAAATGGCCTTCCCATTTCTGTAATAACATCCCGTGTCCAGCAGTGGGATATATGTGATCAGTATCACATATACGATTGACGATTTATTATCACATATAAGATAGGGCCTAACGTAAGCCATATCTAAATACTGCAAGAGGGATCAGAATATAACACAGGCGTAATTGGCGCGTACAAATCGATAGACGGATATCAGTGCGGACGGCGGGCGAGCACTAATTGCCCTGCACGTTGGCGGTGAGCGACGGCGGGATTAGAACCCCGTATCGATCTAATGGAGGATTGCTATTTCGATTTGCTATCGGAAATAGATTTTTAACAAACCCGTATGTTCGCACTATTTATGATCAAGAGCCACATTTCTTTCTTCGTCAATAAATGCAATGTACACATTGGCCCAACTTGTTGGGCCAATACGTTGGACCAACATGTAGAGGGCTACTTAGTACAGTTTGGTAGTTGGCGATCAACGCTGGGCAGCCAACCGAACAGAGTCAGTTTTTCGTGCACACCTCAAATGATCGCACTCCGCCAACAGCGTTCATATGTTGGTATCTGCCGTCCGATTGTTATTCTACAAATACTTTATGTTTTAGGTTAATGATGTTTGAAACGAACATTTCTAAGAATAAAATTTAAAAAGAAAAGGCTGCATACTTAATCAATAATTTAATGTACTATATAAATAAATTGCCGCGGCCGCAAGAGTTCCTACGTCCATTTCCCTTAAAGGGCCAATGTAGAATAATCACTACGTCAATGTGTAAACAGCAACCTTTGGGATCCGATATTTTGATCCAACGTGTTGACCAGCACGTTGGCCAATGTGTACAACAGCTATAACAAACTGCGTAAACTGAACTTTAGTTCGCGTCTGCGCTGATGGTGACGTTCCTTGCGAAAAACACGTCAAACTATTTAACATGGATCGCTTGCTTTTTCCAAAACCGCATTATTACGTAAAAGAAGTGACCTCCCAAAGATCTACTATCACGGAGCGACCACTCGTTGTGAAGAGTGTGATTTGTGAAGAAATTCTGGAATTTGCTCATACGCCTTAGACACCATCCACACGCCGGCTGTACATGGGGAAACTTTAGGTTAATTTACTACATTCCTTGCTGGCCTTATTTCTATACAGAGCTCTTCCCGCGGATAGGTCTCAGGTCGCTTTACATTCCTGCACTTTCCCCCCACTTATGGTGACTGACACCCACCACCGTATAAATATAAAATTATTTTTATTTTAATTCTTGATTGTCACGTATATCTTAAAATAATAACAAATAATATAAATTAGGATAATATTACTCAGGCATTTTTAATACAAATCAAGCGAAAGAACATAGGAGTCACCTTAATGTGTGTAACAACATAACTAGATCACTTTATCCAGTTTTAGACGATTAAAATCATAATAACTGTAAAAGATTTTTCCAAAATATCCTAATCGATTCGGTTACTGTAAACTTTTCGGAGAAATCTCAAAGTATCAACTGCGCAGGATCTGTTTTGTCCGAATTCATTTTTATCTGGTGTAATATATTTTTTAAACTATTAGAGAAGTCGAAATTAGTGTCTTCGAGACCTAAGAGATGTAAACAATATATATAATAAGGGCCCGAAAACTATTTTTTGTGTTGAAAACAAATTTTATTGTATTTTCAACCGGAATTTGAACTCAAAACCATTCGCTCAGAAGTCATGTACTCTAACCACTGAGCCAAGCGAACGAAACATTAGTATTACGTATTGGAGTATCAATATATGTACGTTTAAAATAGTTTCAATTGTTGTCAATCCCGCTGATTGCCGAAGCACGACCGATTTGGTGGATCACTAATTGCCTGACTCGCGGCGACGATGATAAATGACCGATAAGCCGTCTTGTCACGTGCAAGCTAATTGCTCCTTTTAGAGGCTCCATTAGAGCTTAGAATTGGACGGTCAATGTCAAATGTTACGGAATTTCGATCTTATTTCCATGCAATTAAGCACGTCAATCTTTATGCTGTAAATGTGAAAAGTTAGATCATTTCATATCTACTTGTGTTATAATTACATATATGTATGTTTAAACGCGGTAATTATTATGCATGTCGTATCGTGTTGATCTAAATGGTTCAGGGCTTTAGTGTTCACTTTTAAAGTAAAAAGGTTCGGTTTTTGTATCAGTATAAACAGTGGTATAGTTTTCAACTAATCATTTCAAGTCAGGATGTTTATGCATCTCATTAGTGTTTTGGATCGCAACTGTTTTAATTTAAAAAATATGAAGTGATTTTCACGCTTCTAATACGACTTGAAAAATCTATCTCGTAACAGAACCACCTTGGACATTATCGCCATAACCATGACTGTCACAAAGTAACAGCAGTTGAACTAGCTTGACTCGATCCATTTGCTTTATTTTTATGCGTCTTTCACGGATGTAGCTTGGTCGCAAAATTCTGAAACAACTTTTGTTGCCTAGTTATTGAATATTTTGCTAATTTTTCCAGTCTTGAAGGCAGACAGGCTGACTTGAAGAGAATTCCTAATGTCAACAAGTCCGCCTTTAATTTGTTTGTATACAAGTACATGGGAATTATGTACATACATACATACATACTTATCATCACGCCTGTCTCCCGTAGGGGTAGGCAGAGACCACAGATCTTCATCTCCTACGATCTCGGCATACTTCACTTGCTTCCTCCACACTCATTATTCTTCTCATGCAAGCCCGCCGGTTAAAGGTACTCTTGACCTGGCCTTTCTTAAAAACTTCAGCAATTTGGTCAAGGTATGTTTTCCGTGGTCGTCCCCTACGGGATCCTTCCATCCACATTCGCAACGTAAATTTCTTTTTGCAATTATGTGTACGAAAGTATAAACAACATACATACATGTATATCGTCACGCCTGTTTCCCGTAGGGGTAGACAGAGACCACAGATCTCCATCGGCTACGCTCTCGGCGTATTTCCCTGCTTCAACCAAACTCATTATTCTCTTCATGCATGCCCGAACTTGCTTGCAAAAGTATAAATAAATAAAATAAAAATTAATTAATATCATGAATTGCACCAGATTATTATACAAGCTACAAAGGTTTGAATTTATCTGAGCTTGCACATTCTGTGAAACGTAATATGTATTATGAAATAACACCCGCGGCAAATGGCAGTGGCACAAGTTCAGCGCGAGAACGGCGACGGTTGTTCGTAACAGATAACTTTGTGTCGCGTCGACATTGCAGTGTGCTTTCAAATGTGAGATTCGCTTTTAGTAGCTCTGTAAATCTTGTGTGTATTGCTTGAATACATTAAGTTTAACAATAGCTGGTTTAAAAAGAATAATATTAATAGATATAATAATAAATTCAATAAACAAACCTAAATTTTCTCAATGGCTGACAACAGTTCTTCAATGCTGATAGTGTGGTAGATATCTGTAGGTATTGGTTGCTTTCCAGTAGGTGACACGCTAGCTCGATTGGTTTCTTATAACAAAAAAAAATAGTGATCAATCAGAAACATCACACGGGTCGTAAACCGATCATAATCACAGCTTTTTACGTTCGTTCACCAAAGGGGCACAATTTGGTTTGTGGTTTCAGGCAGAACATAGGACCATCCTTTTCTCCTTTTGAGTGTTGTAAGGGATGTCTATGGAAGCAAATACCAAAAGATTAGCAGCAGCGTCTATTTGATTAATAAAAATAAATACTTTGATCTATCATCTCCAATCGTTGGGGTTACAGCTTAGCTTCATTTCTCAATTTCAATATTCATCAATGGACTATTACTACTGTATTAAAGATGAATACTTAATCAATTACAAAATAAGTTCAACATAAGTTTTTACTTGTTTTTTTTACATTACTTTTACATGTTTATCCCAGTAATATCCTGTATCGGAAGTCAAGGCACACGTTAGATCATTATGCCGGCAAAGTAAGTAAGCTATTATAAGTTTAATTAAAATCCAGCCGGTTTCTACTAATAACAGCAATAGCATGCATTTTGTTGTGTTTTTATATTAAACTACATAGCAAGTCCCTAATGAATCTATAATTTAATAGTCTACCAAGTGCTGGCGATAAAAACTACGTGGTACGAAGACTGGACATAAACTGCTATCGGCAAAATGCGGTTACCTTATACTGCTGTTACTTAATGCATTGAATCCTGTTAACGATACAATTCACCGCTATACACTGACATTTATTTCGATTCAATAAATTAGCACTTGAATCGTTTCTGATTCTTTTTTTTTTCTTGCAATATCTATACGAGTTGACTTAAGCATATCTGATTTAATGGAAATTTGTTTATGTGTGATTTCTTTTAATCTACTCTTATAGATTAAGAACCAATCTCGTGTGACTACCAATCTTACTGTTCTGAATGTAATTAAAAATGAGAGTGTAGATTGACTTGTCACAGTACGTAGTAAGAAAAGTTTTGAACATATATGATTGCAAAATTGCAACATTTTGCTACTAAAAACTGAAAGGAATTAAGTAATATATTGTAATACAATAAGAAATGATACTCAACATTTTACTTTACTCTTTATCATGCCTATATATATTGTGTGTGCCTAAAAACACAATTCAAGAAATTGTTAATGTATAAATAGTGATTGCGTATACAAGAGTTTATACAGTAGTGGACTGAATTACTTGAAAAACATGACGAATGGTTAATAGAAGCATAATAAATTCTTTAATTGATAAAGTAATCGAATACAATTATTTTGCGATACACTATTAGTTGTTATAACCAATAGAAGCGGTGTTTTTCCGCTAATACTCACATGAGGCTGCGATGAGATGCGCTAAAAGCATGATGTCACCTCCAATTTGGCTTAACTGTCACCCCGCACTCGGGAGCTTTCTGTGCTGTGCTCAAATGTCGATACAATTTTCACTTTTCACTTCTTATGGAATATTAAAATAGCTCTGCACAACCGTGATGTGAAAACAGAATAATGGAATGAATATATGGAATGAAAAGATGTTATGAGCATTAAATCTGTCAAACTTTGTGAATGACATATTTTTATGCTTTGGAGTAATTGAATTTTTATTTTTTTTTTATCGAGAAGATAGGCAAAGGAGCAGGCAGTGCACCTGATAGTAAACAACCAGCGATGCATGGGCGCCTGGGTTTCCTTATCCATGGGGATATCCGCATAAATATGAGTGCTGTAGATATAGTGCCCGTCTTATAATAATATTGGGAGGGGAAGAAGGATTTAATAATAGCGAAAAACGGAATAAGTATAATATGTTTGTTAGAAAAAAAATCATTGTTAATATAAGTATTATTTTGTTTATTAAATTAAGTTGATTCATTAGAAAAATACTAGTATACATTGATTATTTTTTTCACATCCTCATAAAGATTAACTGAAATAAACTCATGTGTAAAATGGCGATATCAATAAAAATTTGAACAGGCGTCATCGAAAAATTTCTCATCGTATATTAAGAATATATTGTTTTCTTATAGCAGTTATAATTTACATTCATGAAAAATGATTACCATAATCAACAAGTTGTAATATTAATATTCTATTGCTGGATTGTCTGATTAATCTCTGTTATGTTGGGAGGATGACCTTTGTTGCTGAATTGGTCAGGCAGAATAGCAGCTGCACACCAAGCGATCGCTTAAGAACACATTGGATGTCGCCAAAAACAGTGCCATAAACGGAAGTAGTGGGTTAATTTGTTTTTAAGACTGTCGACCGACAAAATGTATGTACCGTGTTGATTTGACAATTATGTTGACTTGTCCTTTACAAGGTACTCTTTCTTTACACATTCGCTTTTTATATTCTGACATATAATATATAATAACCATTTTCTGTTCTTTAGAACAACAAAAAATATAACGTTAATTTTGTTTTTTTTTCTTTTGTATAGAATAGAAAATAACGCATACTGTACATCAATTTTTAGCATGTTGAAAATTAAGGAAAGGATTTATCCTTATTTGTTGACTTATTGGAAATTATTTTTCTTTGTTTTAATATCATTTGTTTTATGGTAAAGTTTATGTTTCGAAGCAAGGAGATCAATAGTAACTTTTCATCTGTGAGATGGTAAAATCAATTTTTTTTTGTCTCAAGCACAAATCTCGATATCGTAATCAAGTCTTTGTCCCCTTTCACTTTTTAATCGAATGTTCACGAAGGTATAACCCACTCCACCAGCTGTCACTCTGGCCACGGCATCTGAATGCATGTTGTCGTACGCCAATATAGACTGTAAAAATATATTGATTTATTATAAAATTATATTATTGATATATTCACTTTAATCGTATACTTTGGTTGCTGTAGAAATTTGCAACTAACGATGCCTAAAAATTCACCCCCTAGAAATATAGTTTGTCCCAGCAGTTAAAAAATACATACCGCACAAACGTAAATAATTACATTTTTGTGTTACATACAGTGAATACAAATAAACAATGATCAAGAATTGTGTTCACATATTTTAAGTAAAGGCATAATTTACAACCATAATGCTGCTTCTGCTTCTGTTTTGGATTTCGCGTCATAAATTATTTTAATGGTGCAACAACAGTACAAGAGACAGGATACATGCTCAGAAGTTGTAAACCTTAATTTTAATTTAAGATAACGCATTGCTTTGTTTCAGTTATTTGTTTTATTGTGGGGATAAGGATACAGTTTTAGACAGTGCCACCGTAAAGGAATAAATAATGGTGATAATATAAGCGAAGATAATTCTATAAATATTCCATAAAAGTTTCCTAATACCTATGGTATATGTTTGGGTAAATTAACAATTTCTAGAGGTAGTCATGTCATACTTTGTACATTTAATAAGTCTGGGATTTTTCTTTTTAGATTATTTATATGCTAAAATAAAACATAAAAGAAATGTATAACAACTTAAAATAGTTTTTTCAATTAATTTTTTTAATTATTTAGTCCAAAAAATATTGACGATTTGTAATGGCACAGTCATCGCTTTCAAGTCAATAGTCGTAAGTTAGGTTTCCGCATCGGGATGAATATATATTTATATAAAACCTACAGTTATATATGGACACATTGAACAAGCGTGGTGTGTTAATGTTTAGTCCCATAGAAGTGAGACCTCGATCTTAACAGTGAGGCATTTGTAAATGTATATAGGCTGTTAATAAAATATTTTAATTTCATCTTATTAATATGGCTCAGTATGGTGACTAATTGGCTCAGTGGTGGGGCCCTCCGCCCGGGGAGTCAATGGTCGCGTGTTCGATCCCCATATCGGAATAAATATATGTATGGATTACAAATATTTATTCCGACTTTGTTAATCCCGCCAATCCGCATTGGACAAGGTGAGTTTATTGTCCGTTCCTCCAGAAATGGAGAGCCCAGTACTCTGCAGTTGGACATGTATGGGTTGTTAAAAAATAAATTTTACCAAATCAAAAATTGTTTTGACTTACTTTGATTTTTCTTTGTTCTGGGTTAGAATAGAAAACATTTTCGATTCTTCTTTTGTATGGTATTGCTTTATACAGGGCTGTGATATGGTGTGCCGCTATATGACCCTTGTTACTCGAATCACCAATAATCAAGTGTTCACATTTGCAAACGAGAATAATTGACACCATTAACATCAGGATGGCTTGGATCCTCATGTTCTCGATTTGTCAGTGTAATGTATTTTAAATTTTGAACACGTTCGGAGTTGGGCTTGTTTATTTTAACAATTTTGCAGACGTGACACTAGAGTTACGGTGGAGACTGAATTCGGCTAAATTGAATTTCCTCGTTTGCCTTCTTTCTTATCTTAAACACTAAAAACTTGAATGTATATTAAAGACAACAGTCACGTTCGCTGCTAATCGTTAAACCAATATTGAATATCACCACTGGTAAAAATATTCTGCGTGACAATATTTATATTTACAAACAAATTTATAAATGTTATATAAACAAGTTGTTAAACATTTTTGCTTACATTTTGGTTTCATAAATAAACACAAACATATTGTTATAGCTATTGTTCTAACAATGAAAAGTGTTTCTTGTGATAAAATAACGTTAAAGACACATAAAGAATTTATACATGTGCTCATAAAGATTAGAGTACTTGTTGCAAGGTGAATATTTCTTTTTTAATTTTTTTCTTGTTGTTTATAGGTATATGTATGGATATGTATATACATATATATACACACCTACATATGTTGGTAGGTGTGTATATATGTAAGTGTGTATGTTTATATATATATGTATTGTATCTATTTAAAAGCTGCCAATTTTATCAGTTTCGCCTGCAGGTTGAGTGCTAGAGAATACCCAGTGGCATTAAGCCCGCCTGTTATGCATTGTGTGCAAAAAAGATTAAATACATAAATAAATGTGACACAAAATTATTGTGTTTCCCGCTTAAGAATAGGGCCACCTCATCACTTCCTATGGATGTCCTACAAGGTGACTATGGAATCAAATACCAGCAGTAGCTGCAGCGTTTACCTGAAAAAAGAACAAATGGTTATCCCTATCTACCAGCCAACCGGAGGTTTAAGGCAAAACTACTCAATTTTTAGACAGGCCAATATCTAATAGTGGAGTGTATTAGCTGTATATCAATACGTCCACAGTCATTATCAAATGAGCACATATATTTAATTATTTACAAAAAGAAAAAATGTTTGTATTATACCTAGATATACATGAGACTAAATGAAAAACATACATACAAACATATTAAATGTGGATTAATAATAATTAAAAAGATAAGTATTAATATTTAGGGATAATTTTACTTATAAATAAATAGAGATATGGTATACAATGGTTGAATTATTAAGCGTCTCAAATTTAATTGCATAAATCACACCTTTGTTGAATAAGTTTTTTGTATTAATGCAGGGAAGGGTTGCACGCACTGAAGCAGACAATAGAGGTCTGTCGGAAATCGTGGCCGATGGCGTTTTCCATTTTATGCGAGGGTCGGTCGGTATGAAGGCACGTGTATTAGTCCGAATCCATTCCCCGTCTTCCGGCTGAATGTTGGAAACAATCTACTCCCCTATTTTATGAAGGGGTTTGTCAGGGTTTAAGTAAAGAGGTGAACGTAAAAGCGGAATTTAACTAAGCAATTCACAGTAACATTTTCTTTACGCCAATTTTATTTCTGAACTTTATTTGATTATTTGATAATTGCTGATAACTTTATTTTCTTTTGAATAAAACGATTAAATAAAATTATTTGGTAGATATTTTTTGCATGAATAAAGTTTGTGAAACTTTTACATTTTTCAAACAAGTTATCAAATTAGTTTGCTATATAAAAAATAATTTATCTCGTCTAATCGAACAATCCTGTCATAATAAATATCAGCAAATATCTTATTAAAAGTTAAAAATAGGCTAGAATAACTTAGATAATAAGGTAGTACCTATTACCTAGATTACATTAGGTAGTACCTAATAAAGTGCTTTGAAATCCTTTTAGTATTTTTTGGACTCTGACATCATATTTACGTTAATTTACTTCTTGGGAAAGGAAGGCAAAGGAGGAAGCATATCGCCTGTTAGAAATAACGCCAACAAAGTATCTTTAACATCAAAAGTATTGCTGGCCTTTGAGAAATGTTCGACAAAAAATTTTTTTGAGAAAGGTTCAAAAAGAACTACTGAAGTCTTTGAAGAAGGTATAAAATAGATGCGACGGTAAATAAATATTTAAATATTACCATTACTACCTCACATCATAGACTCGCGTCTACCTTTGGGTGCACTTATCAAGAAACTAAGTTATATTGATATGGCAAAAATAATTATATAAGCTTAATAATAAGTAAAAAAATTGTGAATTTTATTTTCAAAATTATTTTTTGTGATAAATATATAGTCTGAACTATTGCTTATAAGGTTTGATTGTTTATTTTTATAGCCTGATTCTATTCAAACTGTTTTATCAACTAAGGATAAGTAATCAAAACAAATTCTCAAAATTCGACAAAGCTTTGAAACATTTTCCAGATTGAACCAAACGATCTCTGCAAACTTTTCACTAAAAGTAACCCTATTCTCATAACAGCTTCAGTCGGGCAAGGGAGCAAATACATTCGGAAGCTTTCGTCTCTAATACCCTCATTTATTTCTCCTGCATAGTAAAAGTTAGCGGTAACCCTGCATACAGGGGTATAATCCTTATCTAATGTAATACAGACAGACGGAGGAAGTATGTGAGACGACAATAGCTGTGCATATTATCATCAGTTTTGCAGGTACTTTCGCTTGGAATAAGACAAAATAAGATTATTAGAGATATTAGCAACATTTTTATTTAATTTTAAAAACAATCAACTTTTGAGGGGCATGAATTTCATAATATTTGTATGACTAAAATGTATTTGTTTCGAGTTTAGTTGAAGTGTCTATTTTGAATTTTATGGATTGTAACTAGCTTTTCGGCGCCCACCTTTTGCCAAATTTCAATGTTGTATTTTGTTTTCCGCCAATTTATAACTTTTTTTCTCCTACCTGGATGGTAGTTAGCGTTCGTACTTGTCACCATTTTCTGTTCGAGGACGACCCCAGTAGATATTACGGTTCGGGTGGGCTGTGGAGCATTTTTTTACCAGCTTCAGATCTTAAAGGTTTGGATATAATTTCTCAGAACGGAAGTGAACATATCTCTAGAACAAACTTACCTTCCATCTATTAAGTTCCTAAATAACATCTCCAGTTCCCTAAATAACGTGTCAGTCAGTTAGTCAGTCAGTGAGTGGTATTGCAGCTTTATAAAATATTGATGGCCAATTATATCAATATATCTTATATATCAATATCGAATAAACCTTGTTAGATGCTTAATATTAATTTAACATCTTTGTTGGTTATTCATTTACTAATATTATCTTTGTACTAAGACGAATAGTTAAGAACTATATTATTATTTAATACGTTTGCTTTATATCTTTAATCTATTTACTCGCTAAGTAAACACATTAAGATAATGTACCGTGATTGACTGGTTTTTCTTGTACTCGTATAACTTATGAGTTCTTACAGAATTTGATGAAGACCAAGACTTAATGCGCATAAATAAATTTACGAAAATAATACGAAAGAAATAATTAATGTGAACGAGTGAATTAATTCAATAATTTAAAAGTACACTGCTCGGTATCCGATCGAAATAGGTCTGGACGTATCGAAAATGTCAAGGTCTACAATTCTATATGCAATGAGCAATTTATCGCAGACGTCATTGTATGTGAAGGTGTTAAAGTATCACAGATTCTGATAAACTATTCATATCATATAGAATCCTGTATAGCAAAAGAATAGAATCATTACACCTAAACAAAAAGCGAAGGGAAACAAAAAATAAATTCCTCCATAGATCTGTTACAGCCCCCAGGACGCAGCCGACACGTCACGGGATAGATAAGCCCACCCCGCGCTATATCCCTGTAATTTGTTACTCATTGTGTGCTTACTGCCACGATAACTGGCTGCACCACAAATCTTTGTTCAACCGTCGATCCAGCACGTGGCCTGTCAAAAAAAGCGTGCGCACTAATTGTAGATTGTATCTACGCATCGGTTTTAACTTTTGATATGCGTTTGACTTCGTTCTCGATCGACATTTTGTATTCAATAGTTAAGAATGAAAAGAAAATGTTTTTTATTCTCTTTTGATCCTTATTTTTTATTATTCGTCAATAATATAAGTCAATGGCCGACTGTTGTTATTCAAATTATTTTTTCTCCAAATTGATATTTTTTTTGTATATGAAATAACGCAGTGTAATAAATGATGTCTATAAACGGCTAAATTATTTAAACATTCTCTGTAAGACGAAACTAAGTCAAATCTACTAATAAGTAAATTCTTTAGAATCAGCGTTATTTCATTTTTAGTTATAATCACAAGGAATTTATATTTTAGTATACCAAAACGTATTTCAATTCCGTGAGCAAATAAAAAAAACCTTTAGCAAACTTTTATTTTCATGCAAAACTTTAATGTCATGTTTTGCACAAAAATGATAATTCGCAATTAACAAATTGCGGTAGCACTTTTCCTAATACTGTAAAAGTCTTATACCCAAAATCATTACAAAAAAAATGGACAGTCAAAAGTTTTACTTAGCTAAGATCCGCGACAAGCAAAACAATAACAGAAAATTAATAATGTGTGTTTTTCCGTTGGGTTTAGTGGATTTATTTGGAACTTAAACCAAAAACTTACTGAAAATCGGCCATCAACTCTCCACCCACCAACCACTATACACAACACCAAACACATTATCACTTAACGTAGACAACCGTAGAGTCTACTATACCTGAAGATGCCTTGTGTTGGGGCGAAACACGTGTCGTTTACAAGATGGAAAAGTGATAATGTGTGTTTGGTGTTGTGTATAGTGGTTGGTGGGTGGAGAGTTGATGGCCGATTTTCAGTAAGTTTTAGGTTTAAGTTCCAAATAAATCCACTAAACCCAACGGAAAACACACATTATAAATTTTCTGTTATTGTTTTGCTTGTCGCGGATCTTAGCTAAGTAAAACTTTTGACTGTCCATATAGTGATGGATTTCCGCAAAGTAACGCCTGACTCCATTAACAACAAAAAAAAATATTGTTTGTTAAATTTGATCAAAAAAAAGAAGCTTTTACAAGTAATATAAAGTATACAGGAAGTATTTACTTTTTAAATGATTAAAGTGAGAATTATTGAATTAAATGTTTTTTTTTCAGAAGAAGTAGATGAATAAACATGCAGATCACTAAGTTATATGTGAGTAATCTCCGCCTACCATGTAGAGTTACATTGTTTTTTATCTTTTGAAAAGACTTAAGACGAATGACATATGATGCAAGCCACCTAAGTGGAAAAAATGATTTATTATTTTTATTCATAACTATTCGATACTCGTCATTAGGAGACGTGGCCGGTCGATGCGCTTTTGGCGCGATATGCTCGTATTGATATTGCTTGCTTTTATTTCCTGTACTCTATTAGCGTATGCGTAATAGATGCAATATATAATTATAGGTTGGGGAAAAAGTTTCTTCGCATTTTATATGAAAAATCAAGATATAATTTTTCAACGTTTATTTACATGTCATTATAATATATACATATGTACCATTACGTTCAATGAATTTGTGCCATCTTGTAGGGTAGTGACATGATGCCGTTGTTGTAGAAATTTTGGGACTTCTGATTAAAAAAACGTGACAGGCAGATTTCAAATATTCAGTCATTGTACAGATACTTATGTGCTTCACGTTTTTATTTTAGCGTGAAAATAAAATTGTTTAACTAAAAATATTTTTTATTTTTTTGTTTTCAGTTTGTTTTTTCACTAAGTGTGTGGTGACCGAAATGGGACTCCTAATAACCAATCAAATCCAAACTTCAAACAAAGTCCAAACTTGAGGGAGAAGAGTCCCACTGTCAACCTCCTTACGTAATATTGTATGTTCAAGCTAAATAAAAACGTTTAAAAAAAATACAACTAGAAACTTTTTCAGTGTTTCCTTCATTAGTGGCGCACGAAACATGTTTTGCGTAGGGCGCGCTCTGGGCTGCGTGGAATGCAAACTAACCAAATTCAATACGAGAGCTGACAGTATTTAAGGGGTATATCCTTCAACCTGTGGAAGTAAAGAATAAAAATTATTGCAATATCATGCAAATTTCCGAATATTGAAAAACCGCAGATAGACAAAGAAAAAAACGCAGTGAAGCCTAAATTGGCACAAACAATATACTTTTTAGAAGGCTTCTTATGCTTTCGAAATTTTTCTCGGACATCCAGTATTTCATATTAAGATAATATGTAAGTATAATTAATTGAAGGTATTTTTTAAATAATGCATATTTTAAATAATACAGGTTGTGACAGATTTAGAAAAAGAATACGATTATATGACTTCGATACGAAGAGTACGATTGTGGTTGATATATAATTTTTTATTGTTTAACAATATTTTAAAAATATAATGATTGCTTATAACAAGCACAACAATAACGTTAAACATGGTTTTATGTCAATACTAGTTAGAATATTGATTGTGGTAATACAATTGTATAGTAAAACTAATTCCAGTTACTCTTTGTAAAATAACAGTTTGACAACACAGACCGAAAACAAGCGCTTCTGTGAATTCGATATGAGAATAAAACTAATAAATTTCAAAACTAGCACGTCAACGCACTACTAAGCCGTTGAGCACTTCCTGGGTTAAAGTTGTTGTAAATTTATTGCAAGAATAACTGAATCACCCCTTGGCTTTATCCCAATAGTGTCAACTGTTAATAGACAGCGCACGTGGCCCGATTTATCGCAAGTGCTCCTCTAAGGCCTGACGTCCTCTCGGTTCAGGAGATTTTTCACGATTAATTTTCTACTACAAGCTGTCACTCCTATTTGTTGGCAGACACCCTTGACAAAAACAGGGATTAGTGCTTAAGCTTCTCCGTAGGTAGGTATTGGAATATAATTTCCTGCTTTTTGACGAAGGGTGGCTTGTTTTTGCGTTCCGTTTCCTTGCTTATGAATTTTGAAATTATTTTGTTTCCGGCGTAAATATTTTTTCTTTAAAATTTTAAAATCAAGCTTTAAATTTTGTATTACAAACGACGGATTTAATTTCTTTTTGTATAATTTTGTTTGCTCTCTGCCTGTATTATTATACAATACATAAAAATGAAAAATTTTCTTGTACCTTGGTGATACGGAAGTTAATTTGTCTGTCTATGTAATAACTAGTAAAAAAGGAACCATTTGTTTTTGTTTTGGGAACAGAATCAAATCTAATAAAGTCTGAGAGATGCATAAATTAATTTCAAGATGCAGAATAATATTATTCCCCTTCATTTTTTTTTATTGAAAGCAAGTGAAGGTGTAGGTAAAAGTACTATTGAATAAAAATCAGAAATGTATATACCAATTTTTATATGTTGTCCAAGAACATTTTTATCAGTCCCTCACAGCGGCGTATATCGTAGCATTTTTATTCCGACCTCTTCCTTCTTATTAATGCATCCTTTTTATCTCCTTCGTCCTTAATTGATTTGTCGCTTAAACCCGTCTGTATCGTTGCTTCTCAATTACGTTGTGGAGCGCTGGCTGTATCGGTGAGCTCGCTTTATTTATGGTCAGTCAATTGATTGAATTAGTGGCCCCGGAGGCGCTTGCTCGCTGACTTGTTCAATACAGAAGAGGATTTATTTCGCGATCGCCTGCTGTTTGTACCGTCAACTGTTACTTTTTTGTGTCAGATTCGATTTGTTTGTTTTCGTTCTGAGCATAATTGATGGTGTGGCAGCGTTTAGTGTTTGACGATACGTTTTATTGTTATGTACACTTACTTGATTTACTCGTTAGCTTTTAAATCTAATATTTTTTTGTATGTAATGATGTTAGTTGTTATTACAATATTGTTTGGAATACTCTCACTACATGTTAAATGTTATTATAATACATTATCATAATAATGTGCCTTTAATTTTTTTTAAATCTAATCCACTTCAAGGTATAAAAATATATATTGTAATATTCATTACAAAACAGTATAATATATAGTTGTATGTTAATTATAAAACAGACATGGTTTTAATTATTCTTTATTCCTTTAAAGACAAGATACTATGTATATGTATATGTTTAGATTATGAATATTTTGCTTTTTGAATATCTAGATAGGATCATTTTAAGGTTAACATATTTCTTTTCTCAAATTCAACTTTATATTAATTACTCCAACTGCATAGAATTTATCAAAATTTCTTCTGGCTTTCGTTCAAGCTATTATTAAATTTTTAGGATGGATTTTTGAATGTTTCATTCAATTACCTTGAAATAGCCATATATAATTATTGATACCTATACGTAAGAAAACGACCAATTGGCTCAGAGGCGCAACTCCCCGCCCACGAAGTAAATGGTCGCGGGTTCGATCCCCGCATCGCAATAAATAATATGTATGGCCTACAGATGTTTATTCCGAGTCTGATAACGACACCAATCCGCATTGGACAAGCGTGGTGGGTTAATGTCCGTTCCCCTAGAAATGGATGGGGCCATGATCAGCAGTGGGACATATATGGACCGTGGAATATGTAAAAAAACACCCCCATACTCAACTGGCTTATCGTACTAACACCACAATTTAAATACTTAATACATTTTATTAGTCACGGTAATGTGTAATACAGTTATAGGAAACAAATGAAACATATTAGTTCCTCTACTACTAACACTACTATTGTAATTAAATACATTTCACGTCTGTCAGTGCCGCTTAAAATGCAAAAAAAGTGTTTAGTGATCCTTAGGGTCTGATATAGTAGCTATGGATCTACAGTCCACTTGTCTTTAAAGTTCTTATCTTCCTAGAGAACGTTAAAAAATACACGTTCCCTTTTGTCACGAAACACGCGAAATATAACAATTCTTATATAACGCCCGCGCGCGGTGTGCACGCGCCAGTGATCTGTGTCTCTGTAAGCCTCACCTGACACGAGTCCGAAGCGTTACGTGGCCGGCATTTAGTTACGTCCGTCCTCTATACCAGCGGTTCTCAACCACCGAGTCGCGACACATTGGCGTATCGCAAGCACCTGTCAGTGAGTCGCGAGATTTACAAATACGATATTTGGATCTATTCTTTATTGAACTTTATATTTCCTTACGCAATAAAAATACGTTTAATAGATGCATAATGTATAAATTAATAATTGTATAATATAATTTAATAGGTGTGGTCCGTCATAGAACTATATTGTTCCTTGCTCAAAACCAGCACCAAGTGCTCCAATAGAGCTGCTGGCTTATACTGAGCAAGAACCATTTTGTGACATATTTTAGGTTTTAATTTTTTTTGTTGTTTGTTTTCTGGCTCTTTGTATGTTAAATTCAATATATAGTTAGATTTTAATTTTAGCATTAAATTTATGTAAAAAATATCACAAATAAACATTTCTATTTCTATAAATGTACCTATACCCTTACCTTCACTTCAACTATTAAAAATTTTGCATGTATGTAAGAGTGTCGCGATCTTGTAATAACTGGGTTAGTCGCTGAATCGCGTCCCTGAGTTAAAAGGTTGAGAACCTCTGCTCTATACATCCGGTGCTTTTATATGAAGCGGAAATAAATACCGTTGCATTTCTTACACTCAGTCTCGTAGTCGTTTCGTTTATATCCGCTGGAGATCGATTGAGACAAGTTAAAATGTTACTCCTTTTGGTGCACAGTTTTATCGAAATATAATATAATCTTAACATTTACTCTCAGTAGATTGAATTTATTTTCTTTTAAAAATTTATATCTTATGAATGTATATATACATCGATGTTCATGTCGATTTAGAATTGTTTGAGCTCTATTTTACGTATTACGCCGTTCGGGACGGAGTTATCACTACCATATCGCTTTATTCAGCCACCACAACGCTTGTCTCTCAGACACTACGCTGAAAATTATCTATTATATAGAGGTAAAAATTTTCCGTTATTAAATAGTAGCTCGTAGAACAAAAATTCAAACGAAACTGAAACCTTAATACTGATTTTATTTGTGGTTTTAGCGTAGGCAAAAACGACATTGAAACTTATTTTTAAATTTATATTTTTCCTCCGGATTGTGGTGTAGGCGATTTTTATTTTCAAACTTGTAATTATTTAAATAGAATCGAAAAGAATAGAACTGAACAGAAAATAACACTGTTCAGTTCTGTTCTCTTCGATTCTGTTTTAATTTATTTATAATTGTATTCTATTTTATGTTACGCGTAGGTATTTCATAATTTCAAGTCTATAATATATAATATAATATAAAATAATATAAGAATTATACAGCTACTAACCTGTAAATAGCATAATTAATTTATTCGGAAGTATAACGTGCGCTATTAAAATACGACAATATTGTGGCAATAGCTAAACTAACCCCCGGCGACAATTCCACACACGTGTTTGTTTGGACGTGACAATTACCAAGAGATATGCCGCGCACGTATCCAGTTATCTTAACTATTTTGCGGTGCAATCAAGGAACTTGCTTTAGTGTAGTTTCCAAAGCAGATTCGCATCGTTTTTCACGATACAAAAGAGCATTACATTTCTTAATATCTCTTAAAAAGTTCTCTAAAATATCTTAATCACCTAGTCCTAATGACGCACGGATCGAACATGTCCTGGGTCGAGTCCTGGGCACGGATCGAACATTAACCGAGCACGCTTGTTCAATGCAGATTGGCAGGGTAACCAGAGGACCAACTGTTGCAGTTGTGGGACAAGGGTCCACGAAGTTAATGGTCGCAGTTTCGATCCCCGAATATATTGTATGGTCTAATAATATTTATTCCGAGCCTTTAAACCCCTTCAATCCGCACTGGACAAGCATGGTGGGTTAATGTCCGTTTCTCCAAATATGGGGAGTCTCGTGCTCAGCAGTGGGACATATATATATGGGCTACGACAAAAAGAAAAAAAGTGTAACCAAACTCGGTATAATAATAAATAAATATCTGTAGGCCATACATACATTTATCCCGATGTGAGGATCGAACCCGCAACCATTGACGCCGTAGATGGGAGCCCCGCCACTAAGCCAGACCATCTATCTACCTATATATTACACCGTACCCACAAAATTATATTTAATTTATAAGCTTTTAAACATGTCTCATCTAGTTAGACTTGGTCTCAGAGAATCTCGTGTCACTTCTCCGTAATCAACCTATCAGTTCGGGACAAAGGAGACTTCCTTCATTAAATCTATTTCGCTGAAATATTCATGAACCCAACTTCCATTCTCAAGGTAATTTAGGGACATTGCCAAATAAGTATACGTATTTAAACTAATGAATACCTTTATAGGTTTAATTAAAAAGGATAAATAAGGACATCTTCATAACAGTTAGAAGTACGATATTTACTGTTTTGGTTTTGCTGCTTACTTTTATCTTAATGCCAGGGAATTATTTCAATTTTTTGAAATTTCCAATATTAGAAATATTCTCTAGTTTAAAACCTCTAAATTCTCCGAATTAAACAAATGGCTTAAATTTTTATAAAACTGGATTGTCGGATCAGATCCATCTGAGTTGTGCGTCTCGAGGGAGAGTCTTTGTCCAGCAGTTGATTACCGCAGGGTAGTGTGAACTGGAGAGGCGTCATGCCCAACAGTGGGACATGTATAAGCTGTTAAAAATAATAATAAAAGAAAATGTTTTCATTAAAATATAATTTGCGAAACTCATCATCATCATATTACTTTACAGGCAATAAATTAACTGATACAAGAAGTGCAAGTCAAGCAACCTTGTGTTTGAGCGCTCATATCCGCGACGATCATCATAAAGCTCAACTTTGCGAAAGCTCTTTACGGAGTCGGCGCGAAATGACATCTAGAGTGGGGGGCAGTAACCTCGGGGATAACAGACGGGGTGGTTGTGTCACTCTTCGTCCCGAGTACATCGCGATGTCGGAATAAATTATCAACGATGTTACGATCGCCGCTTTTTTTTTAAATAAAAATGACAAAGGCCAATAAGAGTACAAGTCATGTCAAGTGATTATGTTGTATAAATATAGAGTGCGAAGTGCCAATAATCAGAAGTGTCAAGCATGGTCGCGAGACCAATTAAAAAAGATAAATGTGCATGGAACCAGTTCAAGATTGCGCTGTTTTTGCATCTTTTGTTTACTTTCCAAGCGACAAAAGGTACGTAAATTTATCGGCACTGATTTTCTTTTATTTTACTGCGACCCCTTCCAATGCTAATTAAAAGGTTGAAACGTATGCATCTCGCCTTTTATCTGTTCTTTTGTATGAATTATTAACATATTAAATAATGTGATAATTTTTCTATATTGTATTCTTACGAGGAATATATTTTTGAGTTGTGAAGTAATGGGATATACATTTATTTCTTTTTCAGTTTTTTAATTATTCTTAAAATATACACATATATTGTAAGATACACATATAATGTATGAACACATATGTTGTAAGAATAATTAACAAAAACTACTAGTACTACGTAACCTACATTTTATTAATTAACTTAAATAATTTTGTTTATTATTGAAAATAAATACTAAAACACAAATAGTAAAACAATATTTTATTTTCTTTGTAATATTTTTCCGCTAACCTTAACTTCGTGCGCGCGTTATGTTTTTTAAAATTTGTTTACGTGTTTCCAATATTTATCTAGACATGGATATTTTTTTGCAACCAGGTTATAGTGTAATCCACTCACTGCTGGGCGTGCCTCCCGATGTTCAAAAAGATGACCTACCTAATTGGCTCAGTTCCGAAGCTACCGCTTTCATATTTCACGACCATAGATTTGATTCCTGCATCGGAATGCGTATATATATGCTGACTCAGAATAAATAATAGTAGGCTATATGTGTATGTAATGGCCTACTAGTATTTATTCTGAGTCTGGATGTTCAGGCAATACGTATTTGACAAGCGAGGCGGGTTAATTTCTATAGACACTAACCCGATAGTACACTCCAAATATATTATTAAATTTCTATATGTACAATATAAATTTCTAATACCTTGTTGAAATTGCAGCTTAAGATCGTAAACTTTAAAATTATCGCTTTTCTGTTTTTCATATTTATATATATCTTGTGTTAATAAATATTTAATATTTTTGTATTATAAAGCCCAAAGTCGGGCGCCACGCATCAAGGAACACCCAGCTGACACAATAGTCGGTAGAAGTGAACCCGCTACCTTGCGGTGCGTAGCTGAAGGTAAACCGAAACCAACGATCCATTGGTACAAAGATGGCATTCCACTCACAGCGACTGATCATCCGCACAGAGTTTTACTTGAAGATGGTCTGTTATTTCTTAGGTAAGTGTTTATATATCTTCTTAGGTATATCTTGTTTGTTGGTTATTTTGTATAAAAACTTTGTTGGTTATGACTTTAGTATATGTACAAATGAAAATGCTGAACTTTAAAATAAAAACACATGCAACAGCTTTTTTAACCTATAGAAATACATTTTATAGCTCTGTAAACCCATAGAAACATGTTATAATACATTCAACACATATAAACATATATATATTGCTCTTTAAATAAAATAACAATAAAATAACATTTATAGCCATTTAAACCCATTGAAACAAATGTATACTAATATATATAATATATGTCTTAATGTAATAATACATACATTATACAAATTTATATGTATTTGTGCTTTATAGCTTAGTGTTTTAATAACCACTTATTTGCTTATTTTCATAACCGTAATTTGAACAAAGTTTAACGTAATAAATAAGGAAAGGTTTTTATTAAGTTACAATATTCAAGGGTTATGCGAGGGAAGAAAGAAAGCGACGAGGGCGTGTACTGGTGCGTCGCGCGTAACTCAGTCGGGGAGGCGGTGAGCAAGAACGCCACTTTAACTATTGCCGGTAAGAATTCTCATGATTGAAGGCTTTTTTATTTAAAAAAATGATAAAGTATTTGTATTTTTTTTAACAGCCCATATATGTCCCACCACTGAGCAAGGGCCTCTCCATTTCTGGAGGAACGGACGTTAACCTACCAACGCTTGGCCAATGCGGATTGGCGGGGTTACCGGACTCGGAATAAATATTTGTAAATCCATACGGAAATCGAACCCGCGACCATTGACTCCGCCATTGACATTGACTGAGCCAATTGGTCGTCTATGGTAATAAAAAAAAGTATTTTTATTGACAAAACTGCAAAATTTAAAAGAACATTAATTAATCAATAATTTATTTATACCGTATTTATTAAAAAATGGCTGGGATAGGAAGAAAAAGAAGTATGCGTGTTACCTTAAAAACGCTTTGCATAGATATTGGCAACACCAAAAGTATTGCAGAAGCATTGTCGGCTTTAGAGAAATGTGTAGGCTTATTTTTAAAAGGCCCCATTGATTAGCGATTTGGAAATACCGTAAAAGGTAGATGGTTCCACAGCGTGGTCGAGCCTGAAAATAAGTTTTTAAAACGCACCATAATGGATCACCAGTCGTTCGATAGTAAGAAAGAAAATATTTAATAAATAAATTTGTTTCTTCACGGCGAGATAGACTTCAATCGTATCCGACAAAAATAATTATGTACTTACATAACTATCGTAAGCGTCTGTACTTTTACTTTTTAAATGGAAAGTAGCCCGGTGGTAGCTACATATGACAAGAAGCTGAGAGAAATAAAAACTTTTATGTCTTTTGTGAAATAAAATAAAATATACTAAGACAAATGTAACAACGATTAATTCTAATAAACATTAGCTCATTGACTAGGCTCATTGAAATTACTAAAATTAGTTCTTGTTAAAAGCGATAATTTTTATCGTATTATTACATTTTTTTATATATGATCAAGTATACATATGTCATGCATGTATTAAATATTATTTCCTTAAATTGAGCTAGACGACCAACTGGCTTAGTGTCGGGGCCCCCGCGCACACAATATATCAATGGTCGTGGGTTGGATCCCCATCGCAATAATCGCATCGGAATAAATATATGTACGGCCTACATATATTTATTCCGAGTCTGGTAACCCCGCCAATCCGCATTGAACAAGCGTGGTGGGTTATTGTCCGTTCCTCCAGAAATTGAGAGGCCCGTGCTGAGCAGTGGGACATATATGGGCTGCAGTAAAAAGAAGTTGAGCTAGTAGTACCAGTTGTTAGAGAGCTGCATGTATGAAATATACGTGTCAAATACGGCTTGTTAAAAATACGCCAACCATATACGAATACACGCCAAAACTTAACCAGAATAAAAATCCTTATATTCAATTCAATATCCATTTTCTAATTACAACTAAAGGATGTTATGAAACACATAAGAACATAAGATTTCTTTAGAAATATTTATCATTTTATGGGATAGGAAGATAAACGAGCAGGCATGTCACCTGATGGAAAACAATCAACGCCGCCCATTAATATCCGCAATGCCATAGGGAGTGCAGCAGCGTTGCGGGCCTTTAAGGAAAGTGTTATTATGGGAGCCTCCGGAAATCAACCGCTCATCGGACGAAGCGCGTGCCTAAGCTACCACTTTTTTATTTGTCTGTGAATGGGCCGGCCGGCCCATTCACAGACAAATAATGCGCATTCTTGATAAAGTATTCGTCCGCAACGTGTCTCTACCACGACTATACCATATATGTACATATCATTAAAAGATAATTTTTTTACAGTCCTACGTGATGATTTTCGAAATGAACCGCGCGATATTAAAGTGGCAAGCGGAGAATCAGCTGTACTCGAATGTTCTTCTCCACGAGGTGTACCCGATCCATCAGTGCATTGGATTAAAGACGGGCATACGTTAGACGTTGAGGTTAATGGAAGGTAATAATTGGAAAAAGGATATTAACTTATTTTTAACTTTTTGTTAATAACATGCGTTTGTTTTAGGATAACTATAATAGATGGAGGAAGTTTAAATATATTGGAAAGTCTTCCTTCAGATAGCGGTATATATCGATGTGTAGCGTCTAATGTGGCAGGGGAAAGGCAATCGCGTCCAGCGTCTTTACTCGTATTACGGAGACCGCATTTTATCGTGAAACCTAATAATGTAACGGCATTAATAGGGCAGAATGTTGAGTTTCACTGCCAAGTAAGTTAATACACAAATGATGTTGCAGTTTATACTACATCCCTTTATATTTCAAATTTAACTATAAAATTATTTTAGGTCTCACCAGATTCAGACGTGTCAGTTACATGGTCTCGAGATAAGGGTGCTCTATCACCATACGCAATAATACGCCGAGGATCATTAAGAATTGATAGGGTAGTAGCTTCAGATGGTGGTATTTATACATGTCGGGCGGAAAGCCAGGCTGGTTCAAGTAGTGCAAGCGCTACTCTTACAGTTAACTGTAAGTATTATATAATCTATGTTTTAATACGTGAATAATATACGGTACTCCTTCTTAAGGACACACACAAAGGAGAGTAAGATTTAGAATTGTTTAAGTTCATATATTGAGAAGTGCAGAAAGATAAAATAAAAAACAAATCAAGAATTTAATTAATTTTATATTTTATAAATTTAATGTTGACCATTTATTATATAATGTACTTTTTATCAAATCTATCTAAAATGAATTCATTTTCTATAAATATAACGGATTTAACTAAAGACTCAGTAAAAATATATCGAACATTTTATACAAGATAAAAAAAGATTCTCTTTGAAATTTATACATACGAAAATATAAAGAATTTTCACAAATCAATCACAGAAATTATTTATTGACACATGTTCATATTGTTTTAGCTTTACCTCATTTTACGCGAGTTCCTTCAGACCAAACTGCGTGGGAGGGAGAATCAGTTTCTTTTCCATGTGACGCCGAAGGGACACCAACGCCGATATTGTTTTGGTCAATGGAAGGATCTCAGGTCAATATATAATAAAAAAATGTCTATTGAAATGATTGTTAAAAATATATGTAGTTTTTATATAATTTTTGTATCTTTAGGAGCTGATATTTCCCAATTCAATGCACAGCAGTGGTTCCTTGTATCTGGATCGAGTTTTGGCGCAACATGCGGGTAGATTGACGTGCGTGGCTGTCAGCAATGCAGGTAGTGCGCTACACACAGTAACATTGCAGGTGGGTTGTTCTTATAGAACTTGGTAATTATTTCGTTAACGAAAAAACGATAATATTCAGTTTCAAAATATGATCAAAGTATAGCCAGAATTGCATATATTTATCAGGATTTTAATGTAATGTAGAATTTTGCTAATTTAATGTTTGTAGTGTTTTTTTATTTTCCATAATTTTAATTTAATCTAAATATAATGTAATTATTAATATCTAAGTTTTCAAGCCTATTATCGTTCTTCGTTTTACTTAGATACCACACAAATTAATGAAAATCAGTGTAAACTTTACCCATATTTTTAAATACAAAGTAGACATATTCGGTTTTACAAAAATAATTAGATGTTTTAGTTTTTGAAAACCAAAACTGAAGTTTTTCAATACACGTTTTACTTTTTATGGTTTCATGAATGGTGATGCATTGGTTTCTAAATTAAATATCAATATATTTTTTTTTTTACTCACTGTTATGTACATGGTTGTTGATAAATTGATTTTATACTTAACCTATATTTATCATTTGGGATCAGGTATTACGAAGAGAAGCAAATTCATTCAGTGGAAATCTTGACTCATCATCGCCTTATCCAGAACTAAATAAGCCACAAAATCATCCGCCCATGACTCAGTATGAGTTAGTACAAGCACGTCGTTATTTGCAACAGGATGTTTTAGCTTTGCGAAGAGTGGAAGGAATGTCAGCGACAACTCTGAAAATTGTTTGGGATGTATGTATTATTTATTGTTTTTAATAAAATTATTCGACACCATTTATAATGACTAATTATGATATAATTTTAGGTAATGACTGATTATAATGAATATTTAGAAGGTGTAAAGATATGGTTTAATGGAACGTCAATTAATAAAAAACACGCCATTGAAGTACAAAATATGCAAGATACGAACTCAACTGTAGATAGTTTAACCGAATTATCAAAATTTGACAACTTTACAATGACCACTGTCCATAATAGTGGATCATCTAGCCACGTATTAACGGGACTGATGCCATACGCAAAATACAGTATATTTTTGATGCCATTTTACAAATTATTACTCGGAAAACCGTCCAATATGAAGTCGGGTTTTACTGAAGAAGATGGTAAAGAAATAATTTAATACATATATAAATTATTTAACCTCTTATGTTTGACCAGCATTGATTAAACTAATTATATTTTAGTTCCATCAGCGCCTCCTCAAAGTGTAACAGCCGCAGTTATAAATTCTACGTCAGCATGGATTCGCTGGGACCCACCTCCAGTACACGCTTGGAATGGAGAACTTTCTGGATACCTGGTAAGAAATTATTATGAAAAAAATATAGGCGGAAGTAAAAAATAATATTATAATTATATCTTTGTAGCAGATATGCTCATGAGTTGGTATATGTATACAAGTGATTTATGTTATTATCTAGTTTTTTCACTTATTCATTTGTCTTTTTGTTTTATTCAGTTTGAAAAAGTGATTAAAATTATAACAGAGACAGTTTCATTGATAGTTTATTTTTTACTCGAATAAATACCAGTAGAAGAGCATCAGCGTATGACTAACAAAAACCAATCTGCGATTTCCCTCATTTTGAGGGAACCTAATGTCCCGCAGAGAACTGCTGTGACTATATTGATAATGATGAGTAGTTAACCTAACAATCTTATATATAGAATAACCTATTTAGAGCTTCATTTAAATTGTTTATTTTTATGTATGTACAAACCTAATCTCTATCTACTCTAAACCTAGTATACGTCGATGTTTTGTTTAGATCGAAGTGCGAGTTGGTGGAGGTATCAGTGGTCGTGTTGTGGGACAGATGTCACTGGGTGCTCGCACACGGGCAGCCACTGCTAGTTCACTGCGAGCAGGAGGACGATACAGCGCCCGGGCAGCGGCTGTCACGCGCAAAGGGCACGGTCCCTTCAGTACACCTGCACAGATACATATGTTACCAACACAATTGCAAAGGCACTACGTACAGTAAGTCCTCCTAGTTGCGTAGGTAGAACAACACATGATCTATTCGTTAGACGTCAGTGGGCGTCTACAATCGTGTTCAACTATCAAGACAATCAATAATGCCTACGTTATTTTTTCAGAACCGAGCCAGCTAGAGATAAAGCATTACTGACAATATTTCATGAATCGTGGCTATTAGCTATAACTATACTGTTGTTAAGTTTAGTGCTTGTTGGCGCTGGAATTATTTTTTATATACGACGAAGGCAAACGAAGCAAAGGAAGAATCATAACTCTGTAGGTTAGTTTCAAAAGATACAACAAATAGCTAATGTTTATCTCTATAACATTTATGTATTTATAAAGAAACAGTAGCACACATATTTCCAGGTACACCAATAGCAAATGCCCAGCAATGCCTGTTGGGGAAAGAAGCTGTGTGGCTTCGTGAAAGGCCAATATTCGAAGGATCTAATGAACCAAGAATTGAAATTTTGGATTGTCATCAAAGCCTTTTGCACGGTAAGCGTCTTATGAGTTTATTCGAATTATTATGAGGTTTAAACTAGAACATTTTTTTATTAAAATTTTACATTTAAAACTTGTGTAAAAAATTATATCATTATTATATATTATTTATGTACGTGACGTACATAAATATAATAACGATTTAATTTTTCTTTTTTTTTCTATAATTAGGTGGTCATACGGTTGGAACATTGGCGATGGAGGCCGAATATAGTCTTCCACAACATACAAGTAATTTAAACGAAATATCTCATGAAAATCGACGAATAGGAGCTCCAGAACCATATGCTTCTAGCGCAATATATACTGAGCTAAATTATCAAGTAGGTGTTGATGTTATTTTGAAATATGTTGACATTAGCGGTGTCAAATTAATATATTATAATTCTAAGATAATAAGTTGAGTTTAACTTGTCAAAAGCAAAATTAAGTATTATAATAATATTTGTTATAACATTACAATTGGCTGAGTTCAGAGGTATAATAGAAAATGTGTATATATAAATGTTAATTACAGGATCACACAGACGCAGAAGATTCTTGTATAAAATGTGCAGTTAGTCCAGGTTCATATGATAACAGTATGGTACGATCATATGGAGAAAGCAATCAGTATTCTAATGAAGAATGTTCTACATGTTGTCGTAGCAGTAGTTCCACTTTAACAAAAGATTATAGTGAAATCACAAAATGTGGAAACGACGCCGACGATGTACAAGATATGTCAATAGAGGAGTGTCCATCTTGTCGCACAAATCAGTCCAGATCATCTAGTCAACACGATGCACACAAAGAATGGGCGACGGTTGCAGAAGTTGAGTACGATTACCCTCAATGGCATTGGTTGGGAAGGGAGAATAGTTTTAGAAATGTCGATCAAGATTCTAGACATTCAACGCAAGGAGGAAGAAGTGACCAAAATTATAGAATGAATTTATGTGACATACTGCCACCCCCACCTTATGAAAGGTAAGTCAAATTATACAAAAAATAAATTAAATTAAAGTACTTCAATTATCTAAATCTATAAATATTTCTCATTGTTTACAGAGAATCACCTTATCGGGAAATGCATTCATTTAACCATCTCTCAGGTGCATCTGGTTGCTCTGGACAATTTTACCGGAGCTAATTTGAAATGTCCTTATTGTAATTCTGTTATGAGCGAATATCACTAGTACGTAATGCAAGCAATATTACATTTTAGTAAATTGTAAATATTTTGTTATTGTATAATCAGAATAATAGCTTAAACGGTGATCCCTAGCACCTCAATTAAGCGCTCAATTAATCAGTACATTTTTTTTGCAAGGCGGTGTTTATTAGCCAATGTAGTCTTCTGGAAGTTCAATTAAAATCACAAAGTCAGTCGTTATCTTGCTTAATGAATAGATTCAAACGTTTTGTTGGCTGTGATTGCTTTATATCTTTTTATTATATATATCTTTATTTCTTTTTGTAGACATCGTACAGCGTTTTAAAATAGACTGCTACAATAGTATATAAAATAGATGTTAGGTTTTCACCTTCTCTAGTGACTGTGATATAGTATAATTTCTTATTCATATTTAGTTTTGTAAATAATTTGAAATATTTGATATCCTTATACAATTTTACCTTTTTCCTATTTATTACGTGTAGTGAATTGAAATAAATGATCTGGAAACAGAACCAATACCACAATAACGATTTAGATGTAGCATTTTGTACTGAGAACAGATTCCTATGCCATTTGATGACGACGAATTTTATGTATATTGTGAAAAAAAAAAACAGTCAACCTGATTAAATTTACTGAAATAATCTTGTTGTGTTTAAATTGCAGTGTGGTTGTGATTGTAGCGATGTAAATAAAACCTTTGGCAATTGTTTCGTCCTTAAATTCATAAGGAATTGTCTATGGCCTGTGATAATTAACTATTGGATATAAAAATCCTCTCAGGTTGTCTGAGTAGATGGATTGACGATAGCGGAACTAGGCTGTTCTTAACAGTTACGTCAGAGTCTGACACTAAGCTGAAATACAATTCTCTCCTAGTCCTTAAGATGTTTGGCCATCAGCTGGTCATTAAATCCTTCCTTCATAGAGAATTCAATATCTTAATTATCCACATTTTTGTGGTAATATATGTATGTGTGGAATCTGTTCAAAACGTATGATTTACAGCTTCGTTATACCCTGCTTTGAAATAGCTAAGTACTGGAAACCACGTCTTGGCCAATGCAGTGTGAAACTCTCTCCTCTCTGTCAGACGGAGTGACGATCTGCACAGGGTAGCTGGTAAAAACGGCAAGAGTGAAGGGAAGGATCAGGCTAGGTGGCTTGACTTTGGAGACACTTTTTGTTGTGTTGATGAAGATAATAAACTCCTCACTATATAAGGCAAGTAGATAGGCGACTGGTATCAGGTACCAACCCGTTATCGGGCTGTGATAATTTCTGAGATGTCTCGATCCAATCCGATTATTTCATCACTATCGATTTAATTACCATACGATGTAAATGAACAAAAATAAAGTTTTTCCCTTATCTTCAATATTGTAATTTTGAATAATTTTCAATATGGATTAAGCATTTTTTTGTATAATAAACAAATATCTATAGATTTAGACCAGATAGTTTGAAGTAGGATAGTACATTATTCTTGGATAATGAATCGTATATACTTTACCTTTAAGACGTAAAGGCTATTAACTTCCACTGACATATCTTGTATACAAAATCGACATAAAACTGTAAGGAAACTTCATTTCACTGTTAAGATAAGTAATATTTCCCTACATTTGTCTAAAATGAATGAATCCAAATTAAAATTAAGAATGTTACAAACACGAAGTGCCATAACAATTACAGACTTAATCAACTTTCCTCGTAAATAGCACGTGTACTTAGATGTGCATATAGCAACAGCCTGCGTTCTAACCTAAGGGCGTTACCATGGCAACCGGTTGGGAATACACCCCACTGCGCCCTTGTTATTAATACCCGTAATAATTAAACTTGATTGCATTTCACACCAGGTGTTAGATGACGGGCTCTTGTCAAGAAATAGTACTCGATGACTCTTCAACTTCTATAATAGTCTGAAATAAGATATATGTATGTAATATAAAACAGTCCATAAAAGATCATAAGAAACTTTGTTTGGATAGTCGCAAGTTTACGGCTTGGGATCCATCGTTCGTTTTATTGCAGTTTTATAAACAAACTGGAGCATTTATATGTCATCACTTTCATAACACATCGTGGCGTTTTCGTTTACAAAATTCAAAATCGAATTCTTTATTATCAAAGGAACCCCGAATACGTGACTTTCTTCAATCATCGCGCTTCCAGTTTAGTTCGCTTTGTTTTTTATTTCTTTATCTATACGAACGAGTACCCTATGAAATATTGTGTGTGAAAAACACTCTATTATGTTTTTGATTAAGTGAAAGAATATTGCAAAATAATTAAAATTTTAAGTTGTTAAATACAATACTTAGTATTGCGTTAATAGTATTTATAATAAATGTTGCTCAAATACGAGTATTCGGAAAATGTTTTGGATTTTGGAAATGGCTTTTCGAAGAACCTGGCTTAATATTCATATTACTAATTATGGGGTCGACTACCGCATCGGGGTAAAGTATTTATTTAAAGTCTGGATGTGCCGCCGTGTTACCTTGAACAATCGTGATGGGTTAGTGAACAATTTTCTAAAAATGAGGAAACCTCATGCCCAGCACAGCATATGTAAGCTGTTAAAAAAATAGATATTCATCAGTTATTTTTTTGTATTTTAAATGCGTCTATGGAATTTATTGATACATCACATAAAACTGATTGATTTGAAAAACGTATAATATCTATCATATTTCTATAGATATACCTAAAATATTTCTTATCGTTAAATTATTTAGAAGTCTAACGGTTTCCTAAATTCTTACCTACGAACATCTATACCTGATCTATCATTTAAATATTATAATCATATAAATCTATGGTTGGTAAACTTTGTCTCTCAATGTCGCAAGCATTTCGATCATGAAGTATTACGTCAAGTCATTTTCAATAAAAAGCTTTAATCTTTTTAGTGTCCAAACAATTCTTATAGAAGTTCTTTTTATTGATTTTGGGTATAAGGGCTTTATCAATTTCTTGTGAAAACAATTTATAACGTTGATAACAACCTCGGTAAATACAGATATTTTTCCTTAAAGTTATTTTCACCAGAATTAACATAGAATACATACAATGGAGGCTTCTGAGTTTACGTAGGCACGATAGATTCGTCACAGCCTCAATAGCCCACGCACGCCCACGTTTCATTAGTTCCTTGGACAGGCGTGATACGGTAAAATGAGGAAGGTGATAATCATGTGGAAGTATATCGCTCTTCAGATGTGGCTGTGTTCGCAGCAACGGATAGAAGTTGTGCATACATTTACATGTTGTTATATTATATCGTTGTTTTTTATATATGTACATAAGGTTATCTAAATTATTAGAGGACGTATTTGTTTCATCTTCAAATATAGCTACTTGAATGGGATATACAATAGAACTGATGATGTTGCGATGATGGTTTTTTAAATATTTTTTATGGAATAGGAAAGCCAACGGTCAAGCGTGTCAACTGATGGTAAACTATCAATGCCGCCTATAGACCCCTACGGTATTGCAGAAGGACATTCCTGTGGTATTAATCCTCAAATGGAAAAAAAGCAATAGACATTCTTGCTCTCGGAACGTCAGGTATTACGATGTAATATTTTAGAGATTTAATGTAAAATGAAGTATCTAAAAATATTATAAAGAGCTTATTATTTACGTTAGTCGATGTTAGTTCGGGATTCGAATGCTTTTTATTATTTTTTTTACAATTTTTTATTTTTATAATATATTCATCATATACGTACACTAATGATCATTGTAACAAGATTCAAAAAAACATATCATAATTTAATTTTCTATATATTTTTATATATAGAAAATATCTTAGATACAAGGTTACCGAAAAATGTTCATTTTCTCAGTAGCCAATTTCGCTACAGATGTCGAGTGTGATGGGATAATGTCCATTACACCAAAAAATGGGGCAGCCCAAGAAAAGTACCAAAAGTGGGAAATATGTAATGTAAAAAAGAATGGCAGAATTCATTACATAATGAAATGGATAAAACATCAAATTATAGTTCAATTTTCTCAATGCTAATGATTTAAATTACATGTTATAATTAGATTATAATTAAGATAAACATCGTTAAGTACTTATCTATGCATAATAATAATAAAAGGAGCACGGTGTAATATAAAGTTCAGCGACATAAATTTGAATATTTTTGACTAAAAGGCAACAAATTTTGGAAAATAATTACGGGAATATCTTAAAATTACTAAACAGCGAACGTGGAGAAGGGTGCATGAATTATCCATTACACAGCGCAGGCTAAAGGTACTTTTGGAACCATAACTTGTACTCCTTCGTTCCGGGGCTCCGTATTATATTTATAGCCGTAGATAAGACCTGCAGATGGCGCGGTCGTGGAATTTTCCCTCCCCTAATACTCGTTGAGTTATGGTTTCCAATTTCGAGTTTTGCACTTCAGGTGTAGGTGAGTCCCTGAAGAGTTATCGAAGTTATTGATGAAACTCACTTAGATCAAAAATTTTAAGGTAAAAAAATCATTTAGATTTAATATACTTTTATCCCTAAAACTTAGATTCATACTTTGTCACGTCGACTAAAAATATCATTACCGTATTAATATTAGTTGAGCATTTTGTTTTTGTGTGATTTCCGGCATATAATAGGACCATTCCTTTTCTTCCTGCGGGTGATGCATGAGGCGATTATCAAAGCAAACACCAGTGAATGGGTAGCGTTTACAGATAATCTGCCCGCAAAGCGTTGGGATTAAATTTTCAAGCGTGGGGATAATTTTGAGGTCGGTAAAATTTTCGTCAGTGGACTATTATATACATATATGTGTATTGTGTATTAAGAGCACAGTGAAAAATTTGAACAATGAAACCGAACATGGCATACACAATCTTTAGACTATTCTATTGATCTCGTATGGAGAAGGTATGGTAAGTTAAAGATAAAGCAGTCTATAGATATTCGCCTTAAGTACTTTGTCAACCGTTAAGCATGAAATAAACCAACAATTAAAATAACAAAAAATTTAAAAAGCAAGACATGAAAAGTACGGGGACTGAATTTAGTTTAATTCATTTGTGCTTTACTGATCTTAAATGAGGAAGGCAATATTAATATTAAACGCAATGCATCTGCGACGCGTCCGGCATAGTGAATTTTTATGTGCAGTGGTGACCATTTACCACCAGGGGTCAACTGGTGGTAAATGATCGTTTGCCTGCTTTACTTTAAATAAAAGAAATCTTTTTACAACTAAATGACATACCTGATAAAGTGAAAAAAAAAGGTTTTTTCGACCAAAACAGATAGTGAAAGAAACTGCGAAGGAATTCTCCATTCTGCTATTTTATAGGACCAGGTTTACTAAACATAGACTATTATTAGATGCATAGAAAATAGACAAGAAGTAGCACAATAAATACGCAATTTCGTTCATATATTGTACATAGATTAAGGCTGTCGCTGAGCTTAAAATTACCTTCGAAAAAAGTAATAAAATTAATCTAAAGCCAATTATTGTACCCCATAAGAGTATTAGTCACGGGTGAGGGAAATCAACAGAAAATTATGACATCGCCCGGTGTAGGTAACGTCACAGAGAGTCACGCGATAAAACTGTGTTGCCTGTTTTTGATGATTTATTGTACAAAATAAACCATGACTAATGCCTTTAATACCTAACGCTTTGTTTTTATATTGAGCTTCGTAGACGTTAACCCGGGTATTACATAAACAAAGCGGCTCAAGGATTGTTTAGATTTGTTATATTTAATTTTCCGAATACCGAATTTAGAATCGAATTACATTAGGTTTTATGGTGGTAGAGCCACGCTGCAGACCAATACTTTGTGAAGAATGGCATATTATTTGTCTGTAGCATGAATGGACCGGCTCGGGGAAGTACTACACTTCCGCAGAAAATCGGCGTCTGAGTGGTAGCTTAGCTACCGCGCTTCGTACGGTGAGCGGCCTGAGTTCCGGAGGACCAACACCCTCCTCCTCCCCTTCCCCTCTCACTCCCATAATGTCACTTTCCTTAAAGGTCGGCAACGTTTCTGCACTGCCTATAGCTGCGCATGTCTATGGGCGGCGTTGATTGCTTTCCATCAGGTGACACGCCTGCTCGTTTGCCTTCCTATCCCGTAAAAAAAAAGGATTCTAAAGCGAAGCCCTTTTTGTACTAGACCTAGCAAACGAGCATGTGGTTTACGTGATTGTAAGTTATTCCATCAATATCCTCAATACCAAAGGTGTTACATACGCATTGCTGGCCTTTTTCGAACTCATAAGCTCTCGTAACTTGTCTATCCCATTGTTCTAATTGTTCAGGAATACCAGAGGCGGTAGATCATTTGACAGTTGCAATGTTTACGGCAGGGAATTGTTACTGGATCGCATGGTATTGCGGTAGTTTACGGTCAAGGTTATGGAGATGAAATTTTTTTTTATATCGGGTAATTCCGTGATGGAATTTTGCGCCTGGTAATAGATTTAAAAAGACTTAATCGTTATATTTCACAAAGAGAAACAACAAAAATTTGAACAGTGTATCTGTTCAAAAAGTTTCAAATTTGCTTAAACATCTATAGAATTTAATTTGCTTACTTTGTTTTATTCTAACTCGTTGCCATTCATATTTTATAAGTAGTTAAATGGGATATATTAATAAATGTCGATATAGCTTAAAGCGAACCCGTAAAATTACAGTATTACGGGAACAACCTCGTCCTTTGTTCTTGCTTACGATCCTAAAAATATTTTATATTCCATATAATCTAAAGCTTTTTACACATAGTTGAACGCTTTTATGTTAACGACTATTTTAGGTTTTTCTTCTTCAACCATTTTTAGTTATCACCAACAGCCTGCAATCTACTCCTGGACGCGCCATGTAACGCGATCTTCGGCTTCACGCATCTACTTTCTGCCAGCCGCTGGGTGCAGATCCTAACTCCTTCAAAGCATATAGCAAAATGTTCTTTAAAATTAACGTCCTGCTACAACTTATATTGAAAATAAACGGCAAGACAGACATCATACCTAGTTCATGAGTACTTAAACAGAAGTCAATGAGATATCAAAATAAATAAAATACATATCTCAAAGGTCACGTAATATATTTGTAATGATTAAGGTGTTGCAGGTGTCTATGGGCGGCGTTAATTATTTTTTCATTCATCAGGCGACATGCTTGCTCGTTTGCCGTCCTATCTACTACTGGAAACAGGCCTCTCCTAAGACGCGCCATTTTACCCGATCTTCGGCATCACGCGTCTCGTTTCTGTCAGCCGCCCTGCGCAAATCATCGCTCCATCAGGGCATATTCAAGTTAACAACAAATTTCATCCTCACCATCTGGATGAGTAGCGATTCAGAACGATGCGTTTTTCTAGAAACGTCTTTCCAAGCACCACTACCCTGTGGAACCAACTACCTACAGCTTTGTTTCTAAATCGATACGATATGGAACCTTAAAAAAACAATCCTACTCTTTTCTTAAAGGCCGGTAATGCTTTTGGAAAGCCAATGGCACCGCGAATGTCTATGGGCAGTGTTGATCGCTTTCCGTCAGGTGACACGCCTGCTCATTTTCCTTATCCCATAAAAAAATATTCTATATGGGCGGCATTGATTAATTTTCATTTTTAATCATCAGACGACACACTTGCTCATTTGCCTTCCTATACCACAAAAATAAAAATATATTTTATTTGTAATAAACAATTACACTTAAACTTCTGATCCTACTAAAAATGTGATGTACGCAGTGGAGAATGAAATTAAATGGCGCAGCCAATCAAAGCACATTGCATTTATTATTTTGAAGTATCTAGATTTAATGCGCCATGAAAATAAATACCAACTCGGTAATTAAAGCAATTAATATGTCACGAGGAGATAAGATAAATAAACTTCTATCATTAACTATATGGAGATTAAAAAATGCCTTTGATATAGCATCGTGATAAAATTAAACTTGTATTACAGGCGACCTTAAAGTTTTTGATAATTTGGTAACTCCTTTGACATCGGCGAGTGTTTCATCCCTAAGGGAGGTTTGATAAAGACATTGTGATTCCTAATTAAAGCTTCCAATTTTCAACGAATCAAACATTCCCTTACCACATTTTTCATAGTCTTTCAAACCTACTTCAACGTGTAGGCCTCCCTAAATCTGGAGGGACGGCCCAGCATATTTATCTAAGGTGGATTAGCAGGTAGGTGCCCTGCTACGGGAGTCGAATCCGCTACCATTTACTCTAAAAGTGCCACTCAGCCAATTTAATCAACACATAAAGTGTTTTTTGCTTACCGAACGAGACTAACAATTAAAAGGTATTCTCATAATAATTTGTATATTAGAAGACAAGAAAGAACATTATAATTAAATAAAAAAAAATTAACTAAGTAAATAGAATAACTGCAATAAAATATAAATATATCGACGCAAAAAAGCCTCCTACATAGCTTATAGGTAGAAATGTAGAAATGGGATTCTATTCTATGCTGGGAACCACACAGAAAATATAAGGTAACATTAGAAATATACTAAATTCTGTATATGTTGACCTAATGCACATATTAAATTTTACAAACGAGATAAAAAATTGAAGATACATCAATGTCTTCCTCAAACGCCCCGCATGATTCGACAAACAATATAAATAACCCACGCCATAATCAGACATGTAACAAAGTTGCGGAATTAGCCGCCACAAGAGGCCTGACTTTATCTGCTACCATATTTTTAAGTAAATTACAAATAGGTACGCGGGCGGGGTGCCGGTGCGGCGCGCGGTGCCATCAGTTGCCGTGCGTGTTATCGCGACAGGGGGATCGCGAATACACTTAATGTGTCTACAGACTATACAGCAATCTAACTACGACCACAGACTAATAAATAAATAGTTAATTATTTAATTCTCTAAAGAAATTCACATTTACAAAGAGTATAACTAAAGAATATAGTAAAACTAAAGAAATAAACGAATTTTGAGTTATAAAACTTTAAGGGTATCTACAAATTAAGCTATTGGCCTTTTATATTTTAGTTGTAGGTTAATAGCGGACTTGAGAGTTTTAAATACACACACACATATATATATATATATATATATATATATATATATATATATATATATATATATATATATATATATATATATATATATATTCCTTTATCAATAAAAAATTAAATAGAAAAAAATGAACGCAAGGTAATATAAGTTAATATAATATCAACCAAAAGTAATGATGGCAGTTGGCGATATCGAAAAAATGCCAAAATCGAGCATTTGCTGGCCCAACCTAATGTAATAGGAGTGACTAAGGCTCACCGACTTCGTTGGCTGGGCCACGTGGAGAGGATGGGGGAGGATCGCGCAGTCAGGAGAGCGTATGTGGGTCGCCCAACTGGACGACGACCTGTGGTGGCGCCCCCCAGGTACCGCTGGAGAGACATGATTGAAGATGAATTGCGCAACCTTCAAGTCTGTAACTGGCAGGAGGTGGCGCAGGACAGGGCAAAGTGGCATAAGATTTATTCGGAGGCCAAGATCCATTTTGGGTCGCTGCGCCAACAAAGTTAGTTTTTTTTTAATATAAGTAATAAATATGTGAGTACAGTTAAAAAGTATTATTTTTTTTTAAGTTCCACCACTGTCCACTAATAAAAAGACTGTACTATGTTTAAATAATCATTTCTTGTACAGTATTTTTATAGCCCGGCAGTAGGTGGCGACCTTATTAGTAACAAGGTATAGTCAAAGAAAACATACTAAACCAAGTTTTGAAATTATTAAAAATGTTTGTTTCAAAGACAGAAAGTTTCTAGTATTCTAATAAACTTAATAATTGATTAAATTATTATAAAATACTACTCGTTTAAACTTCATTATTTATAATAATAAAGATATATCCTTTAGTTTTACATCGACAATAAAAAAATGATAAAGTAATATTACTATACCTATCACCATTCCATATGAATTTCTCACAATAGAAAGCATAACTAAAGCCTATACCTGTGAAATTAATTGAATTTTAGTGTCACAAACCCATTGTAACCATTTACAAAAAAGAAACGTAATATAAATAAAGAAATAAAAAAATTATCTATATCTTTATAATAGTCTGTGGCAGCTCAGCCTTTATTACGAACGAAGTGTGTACGAGCACAAGTCGGAAACGAATTTTTTCGCCTAGTCTCCCTACCATGCCGTCGTATTTCCAAGCTTTTCTAGCTGACAGCCCTCCCTCTTGACGATGATAACGTCGTTAGTGAATTTTTTGAGCCACTCTGAACACCCGATAGTTAGATTTTATAGCGTTAATGATTTTTACATTTAAGTTTCTTTGCTAGATTTTATAGTATGAATAGTTAATTGATATGAATAGTGTATCTAAATATAATATATATATATATATATATATATATATATATATATATATATATATAATATATATATATATATATATATATATATATATATATATATATATATATATATATATATTAGATAAATGTTCATATTACCAATTATGATGGAATACAGAATGTATTAAAAGAACAGAGATTAATACTTTTCATGATAAATACGTATTAAATTGGTAGAAAATTTAATGCTAACTATACTAAAAAGTATCTAAATAAAACTGAAATTTATGAAATAAAATTCAAATGTGTATCAACTTTGAAGTCAATTTTAAATTATGAAATGATCGCGTGATTTCCTGAATATGAAGTCGAGCCGACTTCCATCAAAACGATGCTTTGAAAGGAAGTTAGCGTGAAACTTAAAAGGCTCTCAAAAGCGTTTCTTTATTTCGAGAGCGCCAACGGTTTTTCCCTTACAAAGGAAAGAAATAAAAATCAAATGCGACCGCTTTCCACGATCGGGTGTGTTTGCTTGCTTTGTTCTGTTTGCTCTGAGGCAAACCAACTGCTGTTGGCACAAAACGATCCACCGACTGTTCATACTCATACGAAAGCGTACCGGGTGGTCTTTATCATTTTAATGTAAATAAAACTCTCAAACACAAAACAATATAGTGCTAAAATACAGAATCAACAGCGCCCTTATGGTTTCCGAGTGCTATAAAAGCGATCTTGGAATTTATTCACGAGATAAATTTTATTAAGTGTTTTGTTCAAGTTACTTCTGTGAATTCAATTTACAAACAAAGAAATATTTGTTTTACAAATTACGATGTAATATGTGGTATATTTTGATTTTTATATTGTGTCTAATCTCTAATTATTCTTTTATGTTGATTTTGAATTTTTTTTTTGTGTGTACTTATATTATTATTGTGTATATACTTACTATATAAAAATCTTTTCCAACAACCAACCCAAACATTGACTGGCAGAAAATGACTTAGCATTAATTCCGCCTTTGTAATATAATTTACGGTAGTTTTGTTCAGTGATTAACATAAATTAAAGTTCTGAAACATGGGTTTTTAGTTCGAATCCACTTGAAACTGAGATAATTTTCCATTCCACCATTAATTGAGTGCTCAACACTTGTCTATTTAGCAAATTCCATGTTTATGGTCCAAGGCTATTTTTATCTATTCCCTATATGCCTCTTTGTTTTGTCTTTTACTTGGCCAGTAAACTTTACAGTAAACTTTTTCTTGGTCTTGATTTTGAAGGGGAAAAAGAAGAACGAATAACACGTTTATAATTAACAAATATTTGTTGTTGGTAGAATTAGGACGCAACACCCAAAGCGTATGCATATACGAGTCACATGCGTATGCGCAGATGACGCTTCAAATGTCGCCTGAGCCAAATCGGGTCGGAGGACTTGAAATTCGTTTTTTTTTAATCGATTCAACATGTAATAAAGAGTATCGACATAAAAATAAATTCGTGTTTTGTGCCACCGAATCAAATTCTCGACTTTTAAGTAATAAATTTAAATGGGTAATATATGTAATTGCATTTTAAAACTCAACTTTGATGTGGTTCATGTTATTGAGGAATTCGGTTCGCACTCCGCAAGCGTCAGATCAAATAAATCGAGAACATAACGAGTTTCCGATAAACATTTATACATGGAGCGGACATTTGATTATTTTACAAATACTCAACGTGTAATGGCCCAAGGTAACTAACTATGTTTGCTGTTTTACGGTAAGTCAAAATAGATGTACGGTTGACTGTCGAGAAACCGCCTAAAGTATTTGCCTAGCGGTACGCCTATACTATGACAGCGTGGTAATAGCCTTCTAAAATATGCATATAAATATTTTAGACGGTCGTAAAAGTCGCGTTCGAATGTACCGTAATATGTAGCCAGTTATTGTACTTTATATTATACTGCACTATTTTATTAAGCGATGACATATGGAAAGCTAAACATTGCAGTCGAATACATCCTAGTTTTCTGAAACTTTTTTTTTGGTAAAATAATATATATTTGGGTATATAGTTGTTTCTAGTCTTTTAGTATTTAAGTTAGATATAGTGCTCCTTTTTTATTACAGCTCATGTAAGTCCCGTTGCTTGATACAGAGCCTCCCTATTTCTGGAGGAATGGACACCAACCCACTAAGCTTGTTCAAGGTGGATTGCCTGGCCGCTCAAACTCGTAAATACCTGTAAGCCATGCATATATTTATTCCAATGCAGAATTTGAACTCGCAACCGTTGACTCTGGGCGATAGCTTCGCCGTTGAGCCAATTAAATCGCTAATTAGTATATCAAGCCTAAATTGCAAATTTGCAGTGGCGATCAGACGAATTAGCAATAGCAAAGTCTCATACCAGCCTGAAAATTATCAGATTTGTTTAATATTTAATATTGTTTTATATTAAATTTATATAAGTATAATAGTGAAGTCCCAGGATTAAAAATAAGAAAAAAGGAGTAGAGCTTCCAGGTTGCTACACTCACCGAGCACCCCACCTCGGAGACATAGGACCATAAGAAGAAGAAGAATGTAGCATGTATGAATCGCATTTATGTATTTTTTTGTATAAAAATGTATGTATTTATTTTGTATAAAAAAATGAAAATATTCTGACTTTGGACCCTTCAACGCTTCTGAAATGCTTATGGTGTTGCAGATATATTATATATGAGTAGCGTTGATTGCCTTTTATCAAGGGACACAAGTGAAACGCTTGCTTGTTTACCTTTCCATTATAGGATGGAAAGGCTTTTCAAATTTATATAAGATATTAAGACAGAAATTTGCCTAAGGCGTTTTTTTTTATATGGGATAGGAAGGCAAACGAGCAAGCGTGACACCTGATAGAAAACAACAAACGCCGCCCATAGACATCCGCAGCGCCATAGGCTGTGCGGAAACGTTACCGACCTTTAAGTAAAGTGTCATTATGAGACTGGGAATGGAAGGGCAAGGGGAGAGGATCTTGGCCCCCAGAACTCGGCCGCTCATCGTACTAAGCGCGGTAGCTAAGCTACCACTCAGACGCCGGTTTTCTGTGGAAGTATGGTACTTCCCCGGGCGAGTCGGCCCATTCATGCTGCAGACAAATATTATGCCATTCTTGACAAAGTATTCGTCTGCAGCGTGGCTCTACCACTAGGCGTGATTTCACTTGACAGAAAGACCGAGTGCGTGTGAAGTAGCCAATTAAAACGTGAATGTCAAAATCAGTTCCTTAAATTTATTGAAGTACTACACTTGTGTATTTTCTTGTTAATTGCATTGTGTTACATGCAGTGAAGGAGCGGACTGATTGCACCAGGGGTCTGTCGGGACTATAAAGACTTCTTGGTCCCCCGCTGTGAGCTCGAAGCGAAAACTGCGAGGCGATATCTCTTTAAAGCGGCACATTACTCAATGATGTATCGACGTATTAACTCATTTAAATTTAAACCAGTTTAAAAGCTAAAGGTTAAAGTCTCCATATAAAAACTTTATCATTCTCTACCTGCTGCGATGTTGAGATTATGAAATGCTAGTGAGAGTAATATAAAAGTGCGTTCCGTTTGATGTTTAGGTCCGTTTACGTATTGTTTGTACAATGTGAACTTAGGTATGCGGGAACGTATAAACATTTTAAGTGTTCTTGGAACACATATTGGCCTTTTCATGTCAACTTTCATCAATGACGTGTATTTATTTCATTTTCATAATCTTATATTATTATTAGTTATATTGTTTAATTGTGGTGTTGTATTATACAATATATTCGATTAAGGCGTATAAGTGAAGTGATATGAAATAAATGCTTGTATAATGACTTTTTCAGTTGACTGCAAATAGTCACTAAGTTTTGGTTAAATGGCCACTATTTCATCAAGATATAACTTGATAAGATGACTTGTTTCATTTCAAGAGATTTGATCTTAACATATTATAATTGACACTGGCATAATTATTATAACTGGTTGCCATTAAAGAAAAGAAAAAGGAGACAGAAGAAGAAGATAAGAAGAACACATATCAATTTTTAAAGATTCAGATTAGATCCTTGGATCTCTACATCAGTAAAGCATTGGCATTTTTACTTATATCGAACAAATTGTAGACCTTTGCGATATAAATAAAAAACCTAATGCAAGAACTCTTTGTTCATGGTCGCTATTACCACATACCATGAACATCTAAAATACCTACATACATTTCTTCCAATACGAAATTTGTACTGACATCATGCTGAACTAAAATTAATTATTGTAATTTCGACACTGCTCTTTGCAAAGATTATCCTATTTTAAAACTCAGAATACTTATAAAGTATATTTTTCTTTTTTTATGATATATTGGAAATTTCCAAACTCCAGTTGTCAATTTTATTTACTGCTACAAGTAGCAGTAACCTTGTCCGTTATAAATATAACAAACTGTTATTGTTACAGACGCGTGGGTTGTGATTATGACACTTGTTTCTGATTTTTATAACGGCTGCACTGCATTTTTATCGAGGTCTCTGGCTGTCAATACGAGGTTTTTTCTTATTATGTAATAATATATTATATATTATATATGACACAACTAATGTATCTGAGGATCAAAAACCGTTGGAGGAGACGAGTGTATATAACACAGTGAGTGGAGACCGCGTCTCGGCAAACGTAGTGTGAGACGTGCTTCGACTAGACGGAGCGGCAATCTGTGTGGGGTAGCTGGCAGACACTAGATGTGTGTAGCCGAAGATTGGGCTATACCGTAGCCAAATTCCGAAAAATTATAATAGTATGTTACAATATAGTAAATACATATGATCACGCCTGTTTAAAGTTAGGGTAGGCAGGGACCACAAACCTCAATATGCTATGATCCCGGCACACTTTCTTTGCTTCATCCACGCTCATCATTCTCTTCATACAAGCTCCTCGGTTAGGGGTACTTTTGACCTGACCCCTTTGTATTCCCTTACCGACCCTTCCATCTACAACTGCAACGTTAATTTGTTTTATCAGTTGTCTCTTCTTGTCCATCCTCTTTATGTGCTCACACCCTCTAAGTATCCCTTTCTCAACGAATTTTGTTGCCATTATATGCAGGTCGTTGGTTGCTAGGCAACGCTTTGTTCTTAAACATTCTTTTTGGAATTTCGCTAGAAATTACGTGGCGCGCCTTACAGCACACCTATATCCAGCAGTGGACTTTCGTAAGTTGATGATGATAATGATAATGTATCAGTAGAAATTCTAATTTAATTTATAAAAGGCATTTCCAATAAACTTTTCGTGATATAGAAATGCACACAAACAGGGTTAATTCCAGATCAAGATTTTATGGTCCCGTAACCTTCGTCGACTACGATAAACAAGTAAACGGGGCGACTATATAAATAACACCTTCAAGACATAAACTGGGGCCATCTTGCTTAATGAACTTTACGAAGTAGCGTCAAGGAGGTAAGTGGCGGTGACAAAATGACCCAATGAAACAGCATTTATTAATGTCAATTTATTCTTTTTTTAAAAACCGAGTAACAAGTAACATGTATATATATATATATATATATATATATGTATGTATACATATATATATATATATATATATATATATATATATATATATATATATATATATATATATATATATATATATATATATATATATATATATATATATATATATATATATATATATATATATATATATATATATATATATATATATGTATGTATAATGCAATATATAATTTAATAAATTTAAAAAGTTGTTTTTCTGTGTAATTGAAATTACTGTTATAAAAATACTTTATGAATCGAATTAGCATAATATTTATATGTATGTATATATTGTACAATAATGATCTATTACGATAATAAAATTTGACACAACTATTAACATGGTAACATAATAAGATATTTTAACGATTATTTATAGACTTGGTAATCATGTAAACATTTATTCTAAAACGGTAACATAAATCGTTTAATTTTAATAATGTCGTGACCACATTTCTACAGTAATACAACGGGAGCGTAACTCGTTCCTATAACGAGTTATAACGACATTAGCATTATGATAATTCACTTGCTGCAGATATGTAAATAAAGAATAGCTCTCTCGTGAATCGTTGCAGAATCACGATGCAATGATATATGTGACATTTGTGTTAAAGGCTTTAAAATATTACAATAATATATGGATAGTCAAAACTTTTACTTAGCTAAGATCCGCGACAAGCAAACAACAATAGAAAATTAATAATGTGTGTTTACCTGCAACTTAAAAAAAACACACATTATTAATTTTCTATATTTGTTTGCTTGTCGCGGATCTGAGCTAAGTAAAAGTTTTGACTGTCCACAGTGATGGATTTCCGCAAAGTAACGCCTGACTCCATTAATTATATTACAATAATATTAGAACCGCCGACCTAAGTGTTTTAGTACTGGTGCTACCTAGTCAATAGTCGCGAGTTCGACAAATATACATCGCATCGGGATAAATATACACACGTACAAGTAATGCTTTCTAGTCTGGATGACCCACCTAGGACAATCGTGGTGGATAACTGTCCATTCCTCTAGAAATGAGGTAAACTGGGCATGGGAGCAATGGGAGATATATGTATGTGATGCAAAAAGCATTTCCAAATACTGTTTATATAACAATTATTGTATTTTAATTTTTAATTTAAATAAAGTATTTGAAAAGAACTATATTTTGTCTTAAAACATTACTTAAGTATTTTTGTCTTTTCGTGTATGTACGTGCATACTTCTATAAATAAATCTCCTTACATTTTTACTTAAAATGCAAGTGTCTGGACAAATTTCCTCTCAATTTTACAGAGCGACGTCGTAATATCAATAATTCATCCAGAAACTAAAAAAGCACTCCCGTCGAAGTTAATTAAAATGTCCCGGAAAGGACGGCCATTACCGGGGATGAAAAAGCGATTTCCCCAAGAGTGGGTTTTAAAGGAATCGACGAGGTCTCAACTCCATTTCAGTGAATAAGAGGGCCCCGTCTCTACTAGCTTATAGACTTTTGAATGGTTTCCTTTTATGCATTGCTATAAACATTTCTTTTATGAGTTATTGCTACAATGTCTCTCCATTCATATTAATATTTATTTTCATTGTATATTAAATAGTTATTAAATAAATTTATACTACTTGGAGAATAAAAAAATTATATACGTTATGATAATCTATATTCTACAAATATTTTAGTGTAAAAAAATATTAATAGAACTATATATATATAGGGACATCTCTAATAATTTTTCCTTAGAGCAATGAGGAAAAAGTACTAAAATAATTCCTTAAGGCTAGGAAATAAGATAATATTTTAATAAAATGGCGAAAAGATTACCTAATCGGTGATATAATCTTTTCGAAAATCAAGTAAACCTATTAATTAGTATTTGTATCTCTATAAAATAGTATTTTTATAAAAACTAAATATAATTTTATATGTAATCCATGCTAGACTTGTCCCGCCAACTTACGTCAGTAACGTTGTGTTTTTATTTCGTTTTCATAATCCTATGTTATTATCAGTTATATTGTTTAATTATAGTGGTGTATTATACAATATAATTTGATTAAGGCGTATTAGTGAAGTGATACGAAAAAAATGCGTGATATCGTGACATTTTAAGTTGATTGAAAAGTCCATAGAAGGTTTTGGTAGAATAGCCACCATTTTATCAAGATGTAACCTTATAAGTTGACTAGTTATATTTCAAGAGTTTTCATGTTATCGTATTTAACTTGACACTGACATAATAGTTATAACTAATTGCCATCAAAGAAAAGAAAAGTCCATGCTACTTCAATGTCGCTAAGGTTTGAGTCAACCTTCTAAAATAGCACATTTAATTATTTGATATACAATGTAAAAGGATTTTAAAAATCTCTACTAAAGTTTCAAGAGTTTGTTACAGTAGTCCTTTATTTTATTTTTGTAAATTGTCGTCGTATCTTTCGCTTATCACGAAGAGTCTAAGCGGAAGTTTCGTTCATTAATGCAAAATAATGAGCGTATCGACCCTCGGGATTTGGGCATTACGGAATTAGGGCAGGACGTAGTCCTTACACTAATGGGACTTGTCGGCAGTTAAATCGAATGACCTCCGCCCGATAATTGTTCGTAGCACTTTTGTCAATATGTATACGGGATTGAGGCTTAGCCAACAGTATACAAGCTTTCGGACCTTAGACTAAAACTTGCGAAAATTAGATTTAAGTTAAATTAGATCATGATGAGTGGTTCACGACAAAATAGTTTTTTTAAAGTAAACGAGCTAGCGTGTCACATGATGGAAAACAATCAATATTAGCGTGATCCTATAGCGCTGCGGAGGGATATCACATCTCTCACCATTTTTTACCGGTTGTACCATGGGGAGTGCTCCGAAGAATTGTTTAGAATAATTCCTGCCTCCGAATTCCACAACCGCATAACGCAACGTAAAAAAAAGTTTCATCCCTATCATGAGGATGAGTGACGATCCATTACGGTGCGCTTGAAACTTCTGTCCACGCACCACTGGCTACCTTCGGCGGTCTTTCCGAACCGATATGACATTGGCACCTTCAACAAACTAGCTTACACACTAACTAAAAGGCCGGCAACGCTTCCGTGACTCTTACAGTATAACGGTTGTCTATGAGCGGCATTGATTGCTTTTTCTCAAGTGACACGCTTGGCGATTTGCCCTCCTATTCCATAAAAAAATAGATCTGCAACTACATAGGCATTGTAGAAGTGTTGCCGGCCTTTGAGAAATGGTAGTAGTAATAATTTGACTAATGTATTAAAATTAAAAAAAAAACTTTTTATTTAAATACATTAAAATCTTTTATCATAAATTTATTTATCTTGACGTTCATGAGTATAAATCTGGAAAGGTAAAATAAATAATTACTTTTTTATGATTACTATAGAACATCCAGAACGGTATAGAATATATCGCCCTTACATGCACACACGAGTGATATTGTCTGTTAAAGTAGTGATATATGTATTCGTGTGCAAGAAACAAAACGATTGAGTTTTTAATATAGTTTAATTTGTGAAGCATGTGCTTTAGGCTAAGCCGCAGCCAACATGAGTCTCAGATCGAGGAGAAACGGCTTCCTCAGTCGTTGACTGCCACTGAAAGTGCGCGTGCTATATCAAACAGTTGCTTTGAATATTGTAATGTCTGACAAGTTACCCATCATATCACTGGATAGACCACGCGTAACTTTAATAAAGAAGGCACAGTACAATACGAGTTCAGCTTTAGGCGAAGCGGAACTTAGCAGCTACAGGTTAGCGTTACTAATCAGATGTCTGACTATAAACATTCTAAGCTTGCATCGTTTAAATTTAAACATCCATTGACGTTTGTGTATGTGTGTTGCAAACTGATATCAAAATGAAAGGAAGCAGGTACGTTGTTAACATTTGCGTATAGTCTACATAATACTACATAGATATGTGCATATAATAACCGTTTGTCTCAGTGGTTAGAGTGTCTGAATTCTGAACCAAGGATTCTGTGTTCAAATGCTGCTCGTAACCTAAATTTGTTTTAAAACACAAATTTAGTTTTCAAGTATCTGAATATAAACTGTATGTGCCTATTGGATCTCAAAGATACTGTATCCGTATTCTCGTCTAATCGTAAAAAAAGGAAGGAAGAAAGAATTCTATGACTAGTTATCGATAGAATCGATTTTACATATGTTTATGAAATCAAGCGCATTCTGCCCTGCGGAATTACGACTGTTGGAAGTGGACCTCATAAATGAAGATTTTGCCGAAATTCCCAAGGTTGATAGGTGAATTAGGGATTGCAAATTGGCATTGGATTGACTCTGGTATTGCTCTTTGTCTACTGTATTAGTTTACATAGTTATGGTTGGCCTTAAGTTAGCAGTATACATAAATGAAGCATGAAATTTAAACAAATAATAAAAAAACAATCATTTGTAAATTTAACACGACATTTATAAATATGGTCGACGTAATGATTAGTGAAATATAGTATCGTCTTGACAGTATTCCACGGCGAGGTCATCGTGTTATCTCTGAGAACTTTCATTGAACTCATCCGGTCGCCAGATGTGTTCCCAGCAACGGTTATTATATCATCTCTGTTAATTGTTCTCTGTATATGAACAATGAAACTATTATTTCCTCATAAATTTAATTATTTCATCATCTAAAATTTCATACAGTTATTGTGTGCAACATTTTAATATTCCATCGATTTAATCCTTTTTTTGGATGACCCAGATATCGATAGAGAGATCGCGTAAGTGCTGATCTGTGTGAACTTCTATTCAGCAATTGGCAATAAAAAGCGCAGGACAGAGAAGGACAGAAGTCTCTCGTTTCGGAGGTCAAGATTCACCTCGGGTCACTGAACCAACGAAGTAAATCATCAGTTATCAACAGCCTGCGGCAGTCCACTGCTGGACATAGGCCTCCCCCATGAAGCGCCACCTAGCCCGATCTTCGGCTACACGCGTCCAGTTTCTGCCAGCCGTCCTGCGCAGATCGTCGCACCATCTAGCCGGGGGGCGGACGCGGCCTCCACTCCAGCACTCGTTTGCTCCAACGGTTGTCGAATCTCCGACAAACGTGACCAACCCATTGCCACTTTCGTTTGCTAATTCGAAACGCTACGTCCGTGACTTTAGTTTTCTGACGGATTTGTTCATTCCGAATCATATCTACCAGAGAAACTCCGAGCTCTCTCCATAGCTCCCTGAGTGATTCAGAGCTTGTGAAGCAGACGGACTCTCAGCGTCTACGTTTCGGCACCGTAAGAGAGTACAGGTAGGACACACTGGTTGAAGACATTTGTCTTCAGGCTCTGAGGTAAGTAAATAAGTGAGTTAAAAAGTAGCAAAAGCTCAATTGATTAGTATGCGCTTACAATCTGAAGTCGTGGGTTCAATTCAACCATCGGACTATATATGTAAACCGTATTTTGCTAACACAATGGCTATTGGCTTGAAATGGTTAACAAGACTTCTAGTAATATCAAAAATACTGCTAATTTTCGCTTAAAAATTTGATAAATAAATGTAAGCGTGGTCTTTACACAATAAGAACGACGAATACTTAGGGCGTGATAAAATATATGCCACCAACTTGAATGAAATTTATTCGCGTAAATATTTAAATTCTCTAAAGAATAGCCCTAATCCTACTCACAATTTATTAGGAAGGCCGTTTTCTTCCGTTTCTTTGCCGTGAAAAATCGGTCCATTATGGAAGTAGGGAAGACTGCTTCCCAAGACTCGTATTTCAAAACAACACGTTATTGTTTTCTTCTCATTCTGTTTTGTGGTTAAAGCAGGTGTAAATTTTCAATAATATCTTCAAAGGTATAGATTTTTTACGGGCAAACATTTGTTTACGCAAATAGAAACGTTACCGAAAAAGAATGTGAAAATACAGCTAGTTAATTCTTATAAATATAAGTCATGTCTGTCTATATTTTCAAAATATAATGTCTACTATTTCACAAGTTTATAGTGTACTATTTTTTACAAATCCTATATCTGTGAACCTCCCGATTTCTTAGGGAATAGACGTAACTCACCACGTATGTCCTAGGACCTAAGCGGATTGACGGGGTCTCTAGATGCAAAATACCTACAGATGCAGGAATTAAATATTCTACTATTGACTACCAGATTGGTAGCTACTTTTCACCTTTGGGTTTTTACGAAATTAAAATATACATATAGAACTAGTATTGACAAAAAGGAAGTAATTGTAATTTGTAATACGTTACCAATATTGCAAAAAAAATTTCAATTCATATGCAATATGAGGAAATTTTTTTTTCACAGTCCATATATGTCCCACTGCTGAGGACGGGTTTCCCCATTTCTGGAGGTACGGATGTTAACCTACCATGCTTGTTCAATGCGGATAGGTGGAGATACCAGACTCAGAACAAATATCTGTAGGCCATACATATGTATATTTATTTCAATGCGGGGATCGAACCCGCAACCATTGACTTCATGGGCAGGGGTCCCCGCCATTTATTTAATTAGTCGTCCAAAAAATAAAGTCAACAATCGACCTCTTATAAAATATAACCTATTTAATTTCAAATCAATAAGTTAGAAAATGTTTTTTAAAATTTTACTTTATTTTCTATTACAACTTATGGGAAGAAGAGGATTAAGATAATTTGAAATCTAATGCGAGTATTAAATATCTAAGTATCGCAGACTATGCAATATACGAACTTTTTACAAATAGATGAAGATTTTCACACATTTCATGTAAATTATTAGACACTTTGTTACATGCGTCATTTACGTCTCTTACATTGCGTAATTTAACAAGTCAGTACTAACTCTAAGAGTAGCTATTTTACGTCATTAGCGTAGGGTTATGGAAAAACTACATTGTTGTTAGAAATGACTAACGCGAAGCTATTAAAAACATTATACATGTATTCATTATATTATTTTAATTTTGAAATGCAAAAAACTCTCTACATTGAAATAGCAATACAATTCACAGTGAATTTTATACAACATCGAATAAAGATGACGCGGAAAATGAAACGTCTCGAGGGAAATTAACCATTACACAAAATTCTGTCTCATTTCTTATCCGCGCGGAAGAGACTCGTTTTTACCGTTGTCGTGTAAAAGCTATATTCTACAATACCTAGTTTGAAAACAAAATAATTAATTTATAATCGAACACTCATTCCAATAACAAATTAGGGTATTTTATAACTGCAACCAATTCCGAGAAAACGTTTTCACACCTAAACACAAGCATCCAATCAAGCCGTTCATAAATAACAGTTCACACTTACAACCATACGCTGAACCAATCAGCTTACTATCCATAAAAGAAATAAGATTAATACCACGTTCAGTACAAATGAGCCGAGTAAAATTATTTTTACGATTCTCTCTCTCTCAATTAGGACGAGCACCGACAGTAAACTGTCAGTGTTATTTAAATTTACTGTACCAATTAGACTCGCCATCATCACAAGTGATGGAACAGCACCGTGTCGTTCGTGTGTTGCTTCCCTTATTAAGAGTTCTATAATTAAAATTTACAGCGTCCGATGTGAATAAAGCTGGGAATGTACAATAATATCATAACGAAACGCTTTCCTCGCACTTAACGCACTCTCAACGTAAGGTGCGTTAACCATCTCATAATTGTGCAGTAGTTGTACTTTCACAATTTATTGAGACTATATACGATGCTTAATGGAGTACGGTGAAGTTATTCCAAGACGTTCCAAGTATTACAGCGCGGTATCTTATATTAAGCCCTTAATGTAACATTGTATGGGACGTGCATCTATTTCTTCAATAGACGAGGGTGATGTGATTAGAAAAGACGAGATTCAATGATGCAAGGATGTAATTAGAGATGTACTAAACACTGTTAGAAGAGTGAGTTTTTTGCGTAGCAATAATAATAGTAGTTAATTGTCTAGTCCCGTGATTGTCTACTTTGTCAACGCTAGGCACAGTTACAAGATTGGCTGCAAACAATACGACTATGGCAATCCTTCCAGTTTGAGATTTAGTCAACAGTGGTCTGATTTAGTCTAATATTGATTGATAAATTAAATTTAACAACTGATCTTGTCTTTATTGTAAGAATTTTGGAAAATTAAAACGTATTTCGTTTTAATTTTCCAAAATTCTTACAATATTTTCAATGAATAAGATTTTTAACTATTTGCTAAATCTTTAATTAATTGTTCTTATATTCAGTATCAAATTCTTTATTGATTATTCTGTATATTACTCTACATAAGAAATTACATTTCATTTGTTAAACGTCAACTAAAATGCAAGCTATTTACAACAATTTCTCCGAACAGAGATGAAACGGCGAAAGAAACTTCACAGGTATCCTCTTTTTTGTACTTTTTTTTTCATCTTGACGTAAATTTTGAATATGACTTCGAATACACATACTCGATGTCCACGTCTGATAAACGGTTAAAAATTTAAATTTTTTCAAAAAGTTAGTAGAAGTGTATAAGTAGCACTAAAATACAGCATTTAAATGTCATAAAGGCAAGATGGATTTTAGTAATAAACAATATCTATACGAAAGAAAATAATAACTCAAACTTGTAGAAACAACGGTACCGTAAAAGCATTGTCCGCAGAAAACATATCTCATAAAGTTAGTTGGCGAGCATAACATCCCGTTGGCATCTACAATGTAGCACATTTTGGCATTCAAGGCGAGAACAATCTGGATAATAGAATTAACTTGTTTCTTTACTCTGCTACGGATTCGAGCGAAGATCAGGCGTCGCTGTGGCGGACGACTGCTTAGAGAATAAATAAACGAAGAACCGAAACATGCGCGCAGTTCAAAGTAAAAGATTTCTTATTATTGATACCGGATACACATTATGGGCGTATATCAATTATTTAGTATCCAGGCAGAAAGAAGATGTATGAAAAAATAAGCAATGCTTCTATTTTTATAATGAACGAACGGACTAAATTGTACCTATTAAGTTTATCACATATATTCAATACAGCCGTAACAATCTGCTAGAGATTTGCCTCCCATAGTAGCCCCATCTGATATTCAAAAGAAAATTCTTATTCATTTCATTTTCATTTAATTACTATGCGAGAGCTTGCGGCATTTTACTTCTAATTGTTGGTCTCTTCTAAGATAATTTTCGAGAGCTGCCTCCGCAGGTCATCGTTTCAACTGCCCAGAGCTCGTCTTGTACTATGTTTGCCAAGACGCGGCCTCCACTTTGGCACTCGTTTTCTCCAATAGTTACAAATTATAATATTATATGGGTAAACACCCAAACCTGTAATAAATGCCTGTATGATGTGCAAATACTTATCCTGATTTAGGAACTGAACTCTTAACTCTAAAAGCAAATATCTGGCCATTATGTTACTTGTGTCATCAAATGGTATGAATAATAAAATGTGTCCAAGAACATGATTTTCTATAACATATATTGTTTTTATTGACTTTTTACTATATAGGTTAATAGCATGTTATTCTGAGTGATATTTTTACAACATTCAAACACCCCATTTCCTACATTTTATAGGATAACTTTAGGTGGTTCACATGTTAATAATACTGTCATTTCAGAAATTGGATTGATGCCAAATGTGTTGACATACACGAATAGGTATTTCCTACGTTTTGTTGGAGCAGAACAAGATATGAATATTTATTTTTGTAAATCTATGTATAAAAAAAAACTGTTTGTTTGTCCCGTATACGTTAGAAATCATACGTCTGGTTGAAATGAAATTTTGCTGAGTTGTTTTTGGCATATTAGGGAATTATCAATGTAACCAGTTTACAATAGGCGATGCGTAGATGAAATGAAGTGAAATAAAATGAACTTCATTTCATTTACATACTATTGCAACAGCTAGTAAGAAATAAGAAAGAATATATCAATGAACGAAAACACAGCTCATTTGTCATTTATTACTTATTAACAAAATAATTCTTGTATGTCGTGTTTTATGTGTACAATAAAGTATTAAATAAATAAATAAACAAAAATTCAATATGATTGTTTTTATTTTATATTCATTCCCAAGTAGCAAATTGATATACAATTTTTTTAAGCACAGATTTTATAACGAATTAATGTTGGCCTACGATTCAGTCTGAATTTTTTTTAATAAAGATTAGAATACAAGTTTTTTTTTAATAAAGAAGTAGTAGGCAAGAGAGTAATTGGATCACCTGCTGGTAAATAATAACCGCCGATGCATCTGTGGTACGAATGGCAATGTAAATGTTGTTCCGAGAATTAATGGGAATAGACAAATAAAAAAAGAAAGTATTTGAAGGGGAAGAAGGAAGTAAAGAACAATGTTGTTTGACCTCTAAATCTTTGCACTCGCGAAAGCGATGGCATAGTAAAAGTCTACCACTTGAAGTCGAAGATCTGTGAGATATCTCACTGTCTTCTTGTACACAGCATAACAACTATTTTATGAAGAAATTAACTATGTTAATTGTATCAAAGAAGAGAAAGTTGTTTTTACAAAAATTTAATTCATGCGGGCAACTCAATTTTCATTTGTGTCTCAAATAATATAATTTTCCCTGTTTTTCTTTGCTTTGTCGATGTAGACACAATAAAAGCAAGCTGGCTCGTTAATCGTGCAGAGTAGCCGGCTAGTAATTAACTTTGCAGTCAGAGAGAACAGAGATTTACGTGAAGCTCGGGTACAATTAAATTTGCATAGGAAATTGCACAGAATGAGCTAAGAATAAGTTGCTCGAGTATGAAACTAAGTTTTATGGCACTCATCGGGCAAATAACGCAGCGCGTACATATCGATGTAAACAATCTCGTTAGTGTTTCACTACTCATTCCAAAATCTTGCGGATTTGCATTCGCGAGGTACTCCTTTCTGTAACAATTTCCTCGTCTTTCACGTGTATTGGAAGTTGAAAATGGTTCAATAGGTATGAAAAAGAAATAAAATAAAGAATATACAAACTTCTCAATACATGCATTTCAAAACATATCTTCTTTAATTGCTATGGTGCCCTAGTAGTAGAAAACGAATGTGTCGAAAGAATTGTAAGATATGTATTGATATTTGGTACATATGTTTTAAGTAATAAATAATATTATCAAACAAAAATGGCTAACTCATAATCATTTTGACTACAAACTTTTAACGTGAATTTAGTTAATGATAAAAATATTTGAGAAGCAAATAATTCACTGATATCAAAATACTAATTTTAAGCTTAAACTAAGAAAAAAAATTTCGTGTCAAAAAAAACCGTCACTAATTTTGTAATATTTTTAAGAAAAGTGATCTCTTGGTTCACTTATTTTAGAGTTTGTAAGTACATACTTAAAATTGCGTTTATAAATTTTTTGACTCTGTCTTGGCTTATCTTGCAAAATCTTGTTCTACCTAAAATACAAATCTTTGTCAGTAATAATTGAACTTATAAAACTAAAAATAAGCTATAAAAATTATAAGTATCACGAAGCCATAAGATATATACCAGCTCGTAATTAATTAAACTATTTGGTTTGCCCATAAAAACGTAACAACGTCCTGAACTTTTAGAGATGCTTTATTGCTCGTGCGGATAACCGTATACTTTTTATTGTGCATAGTATTTTTGAAGTGTACCCTCCAATAGTTTGCGGTGTGAGTTTTATTGTGGCATCTGCGCTCACAGCCTTCTCCAGATATTTTTCATATTTTACGACGTTTTGAATTCACGCCTTCCGCGCGCGACGGGAAAAGCCGTCGTCCCCGTACAATTTCTGCTGCGTCGATTTTCGTATTGTGTTGAACATTCTGCATATAGTAAAACTTCTTTGTATGGCACATAAAATTCCTCAAAGAAACAAACATTTGTTTATTCGTGATATTATCTTTTTACAACACAATATTGTGATTTTATGGGCAAGTTTATAACTCTACTGTCTCTTTAAGGAGCAAAGCGGTGGCTGGCCTTTTGCAAAATGACATTGGAATAAATGAAAACCACACAGTTTCTTTTAATTTTATGAATTTAAATCTATTTATGGTATATGTTTAAGCTTGTCATTCTTAAAATCCCTGCTACTAAGCTAGATGGTTACGGGTTCAGGAACAAAACTATTATAAAATTATGTGTTATTGCGGTGATAAGGAACTATAACACACTATCATCATTACACTCCACTTTTATATTTAAATTAATAAAATCAAGTAATAAGTATGTATTTCGGTAAATATTAATAAAGTACAAATACATATTATTAAATATGTATTTGTACTTTATTAATATTTATTTTTTAATTATAATTAGTAATTCTATAAAATAATAAGAAAATAAATTATGATAATGTTAATATTTGAACAAAGTGTAAATATCTTCGTTAAAATTAAAACTAAAAGCATTCAATGTAATAGAACTTGATTTATAAAATAAGATGCAAAATATAATAGGTTTAATACATTTCATTGTCATAAAAAGAAAAGAAAATTAAAAATACATTTACCCTAGAGATACACAGTGGATTACAAAATTTATTCCTTTTTTAGTGCTAACTCAAGTTAAAGCGGAAAACCGTTTTTACTTCGCAAACACGGTTCTCTTTTTAAACAATCATCACAAAGAGTTGGGTCTGAGTTTACGGACGCCGAATGCTATGGCCACCGTAAATCCTAACCGCTTAACAAGTGTAATCAAAACATATAAAACGGAGTGTAATCTAGTTGTAAAAACAAAGCTCGTTCCGCGGAGGAAGTGGTTTAAGGCGCGCTTATCGGAGTAGTTAGTACAAATACGACTCTCATATAATTATTAACTTTGTGATGCCATATCATAACACCTCGTTTTGTTGTTGCAACAAAGAAAGGAAGGATGCTTATTCAAATCTAATTAAGTGTTTGCTTCTTATTTTAATATATTTGGTTATCTCTTGAGTATAAACATTGTTTATATGTATGCAAAATGTACCTAATAGCATTCCCATTATCTGGATGAGCGGCGATCGGGTACGGTGCTTTTCTCCTGAAACTTCTTTTCATGCACCACCACCCTGTGGAACTAGCTACCTTCAGCAATATATCCGAATGGATACGACATTGGTACCTTAAAAAAGTCACACATATAACTTAAAGGCCGGCAACATTTCCGTAATACCTATGCTATCGTGGATTGCTTTCGATCAGGCGACATGCTTGTTCGTTTGCCCGCCTATCCTATAAAAAAGAAGTTTACCTTTTTATTAGAAAAGAGAATTTAAGCTACGGGAAGCTTGATGCTTAGTCCATGCCCACCGCCCATGAACATCACGACACCACGGGGAGTGAGGATGTGTGGCTGTTTTATCAGTTTTTTCTTTGTTCTTTTTATTAGGTTACTCTTTAAGAAATGAGTGGCGAAGTGGCAACCTACTCAACTATGAATACTTACAATATTCCTTCCATACATGGTTTTCACCTCATAAAATACAGTAGCAAATTTTTTAGTCATAGGACGCTTTTTGCCTGGATGAGCCAGTCGTTCAAGAAACAAAAACTAGCAAAATGGCGCTACATTTAAAATAATTAAATATGTTTTTATGTCAATACGTTACTATTATTACTATCATTTATTACTATTAGTTAGTTATAAATTAATAATTTAAATATTTATTAATTTATAACTTTTTTACTCGGTTATCCGGTGTATACTTTAGATATATTTCAATAAACTACCAATTCAAATTTATTATTACTGTCATTTTAATAAGAAGAAATATTGTTAATAGATTTTTTAATTGGAACATTTTTATATATTTGGTTAATGAAAATGTAACTTTGAATGATAGAATAAGAAATAAAGATTTACAAGAATGATGTGGAGAAAAAGGTGTCGTGACAAAAGTTCAGAAAAGGATGCTTAGATGGTTTGGGCACATAGAGAGGATGGATGAAAGACGACTGGCAAAAGAAATTTACGTTGCGAATGTTGATGGAAGGGTCGGTAGGGGAAGACCACGGAAAACATGCCTAGACCAAATTGCTAAAGTTTTTAAAAAAAGCCAGGTCAAAAGTACCCTTAACCGGCGGGCTTGCATGAGGAGAGTAATGAGTGTAGAGGAAGTAAGGAAAGTATGTCGAGATCGTAGCAGATGGAGATCTGTGGTCTCTGTCTACCCCTGCGGGAGACAAGCGTGACGATATGTATGTATGTATGAAACTTAATTAAAGATGAAATTTACACTTAACACACTTGTGAAACATTTTGCATTATGTTTGAATTACGTAATAGCCTCTTGAAAGTATAATATTTGTCAACGTTAATTTCACTCAAAATACGTTTAATGTCACAGATGTCATCAAGATCAAATAAAGCCCTGTTAATTCACTCAAGCAATCAAACAGAATGTGACGGTTAATTCGTTCCATTAACTTTGAGGCCATTCGATTTGCGTACAAAGTGCGCCGTCTGCGAACCGAAAAGGATGAAAAGTCATGATCCGATCTTAAGATTATTTTGGAAATATTAACTTTTGTTTTTTTTTTCACAGCTATCGTCGCAAAATAGCAAAAACATAGCAATACGGCCCTACATAGCGAAACCTTTTAAGATTTCAGAAAAAATTGTATCTTATTACTCAAAAACAGTCAATTTCAACGCTGTACAAAATTTTCTATTAAACGTAGAAGTGTGAGACTCTGAGCATTCGACGCAGTATTTTTTCTGATATGAATATGTAAACAATTGTTTTTAGACATCTTTGCCATATATCACGTTTTTGCTTTTTACGTCGATATGTAAATCGCACTGCTAACTATGGGTTTTCTAATTTCAAGGAGAATGGATATTAACCCACAAGGCATGTCCAAAGAATATTGGCAAGGCACCCAGACTCAGAATAAACAACTGTAGGCTATAGGTACATATACTTATCTCGATGAGATACCTTAGCCTCTGAATCATTAAGATTCGTTCTTATATTTCGAATTTAATATCATACTCCCTTGAGATTATTTCAACTAAGAAACAATACATCCTTATTTTTGGTGACAGATATTATAAAGATTATGCCAGCAATTCACTTCTATAGTTTATATAAATAATATTTGAAGGCGAAATAAATATAAATATAAAATAAACGTGATTCTCTTATTCGTAATAAATAAAGTTTTATTTGTTTCTTATTATTTACTTATTGACTTTTTTGAGGATGATCAGCTAATAAAATATCATCTAACTAATAATTTAATAAAAATATTTCAATTAAGAATCTCCACCTATATTAATGGGAAACAGAAATGAATTCCATTGAACTAGGATGGCTAGATCAACGTTCATTTTATAGTATCATTATGACCATCATCAACAACCTGGGGAGGTCCACTGTTGGACATAGGTCTTCCCCAAAAGGCGTCATCTAGCCCGCATCAGTCTGCCTTTGCGCATATCATCGCACCTTCTAGCGAAGGGCGTTTCCTTCTATGGAAACAGCAAATTCTACTAGCTAATGAAATATTCTCTAAAATACTTTATGTATTATTCGTGATTTGTAAAAAAATAAGAGCATAAATAATAAACCCGTTCTGTTTGAAGTATCTCAAGTCCAACTGACCTTTGTCTTAGCAAAAACAAGTTGTAACATTGGCGGGTAACCCTGCCCTTTACGCGAAAAAAATGTTTGCCCTTTTTTATCAAGTCTCCCCCGATCCGGAAACATTTGTCTCACGTTGTTAACCCTTATCTTCAGAGATAATCGCTTTAGACAATACGCAAATAAAATATAATTTAATATAAATTCATATTTTATATGAAGACTTCTTATAATATGAGTATTGATATATTTGAGAATTATGTTTAAAAACTCAATAATTGCATCACAAGTGTTCTTGCTGCTGCTTGATTCAAATCTTATATATTTTTGTTAAATAAGAATTATTATTTTTTTTTTCTATGAAAAATTTTCTTCCTTAATGTTCTTTTAATTAAACGCTTCTCTCTTACTCTTACATACTAAAAACGTATGAAATACGATTTCTATATGTTCACACTTTTCTATTTATTTAGTTCGTAAGTGATAGTGAGTCTGTACGCATTTATATATATGTGCATATATTTAAAAAAATAATGAATTGAAATGTGAATTAAACAATCTTTTCTATTTTAAATAACAAATCGTAAGTAGGTTATCATCTTCGCATCGACGCATAGACATCAGGAATAAGATGATGGAGTAACAAAGGCGGGAACGAGCGATGCGAGTAGGTCTGAGGGTCTTATTTTCCGGGCGAGACGCAGTTGAAAAGCTACAGCTCAAACTATGAGGGGATACTAATGGATGTTTCCCCAACCTTCATTCTGATGACAGGAGGTAAATTTACAATGTGATTATACCACAAATATGATAGATTTCTACAATACATAATACTACTCCTAATCATAAGTATACGGCGCATAGCAACAGATGAAGCTTTTACAATCGAATGATGATATAAATAAGCCATGATATTAAGCTAGGATATTAATAAGTGCCAGCTCATCAGTGTTAGTTCAGATAGGTAAAGCTTTATATAAGTGTGAAAGGAATACTTCTTCATATAAATCTATGATTTCATATCGTTTAACCTTGTCGGTTGAAATTTAAATCTGTACAATGAAAGTAAAAGTTTTAGGGAATAAAGTTTATTTCTCTCAGCCTTGAATATTTGAAAATTAATTCGAAAGCTTTTACTTTATTTAGAAAATCGAAATGGCATATTGGCTAAGTGTTCACTTTCCTGGTTAAGGATCGTGGATTCGATTCTCATATCAGTGTCTAGGTGTTTATCTTCATCATTTCAGTGTTCATAGTGGTATCCATGACACAGGAAATTCTATTTTAGGACTATGAGTGTAAAGGTGTATATAACATCTATGTTATATACACTTGTGATCTATTAAAGTTAAATAAAATTAACACTGTTTTATTTTATCAAATACAGTTTAAATTAATATTGCATTACGTAAATAGATCGACAGATATGAACGCCCTACGATTAACCACAGATCGACATGTTTGAAGTTTTATAGTCGGAATAAAATTTGCATTCTCACCAGTTTTAAACTCTTTGTGCGGTAATTACACATTTTATGTTCAGTAATAAAAAAAGAGTTCAAAAAGTAAAGTTTTTCTATACATGTGACATTGTAAAATAGATGATTCTCTTTGAAATGATTGCTTTATCTTAACAGATTAAAAAAGTATTTATTTAATTATTTATTAGGATATAAAAATATTTTAAGCGATATTGTAGACAAAAATCTGTTATTTTTTAAACATTTAAAATAATTTGGGAAATAAATTTAAATTATTTCCAGCATGTTTAAAATACATATACACAAAATATTATTTATGTATATTTTTATTATTATGTTATGTATATTATAATATTATTATAGTTTGTTGTTGTACACTTATTTTTATCCTCACAGCTTATCTTATCTCTCTTTCACTCCTGGTTTTGCTGGAAGAAAACTCAATCTTCTTTCCTTTTAATTCTTGTAGGTCGTTACTTTTTATTTAATACTTTATTGTACACAAAATGTACAATAAAGTATGAAATAAAAAATATAAAAATATTATCTAAGGAAAACAAACAAACATTGCTGTATTACAGATTAACGACATTTGCAGTAATGTCATAAGTTCAAACAAAAAATTTCCATATCAAAACATTGTCCGACGATGTTCCAAAAACTGTTGTGAGTCATAAATCAGTTTACTTTGAAACGAGTTACAAAAATATATTTTGAAAGCTTGTGCGATTGACCTACAAACAAAGCTCTGTTTGTTTTAGTAAGGATTTCCGAAACAAATCTTGAGTTGGAATGATTTTTATGTTCGCACCGAACATTAGCAGACGATTATCGATTAATCACATTGATAAAATAGGTTGAAATAAAATTACTTACATATAACCGTTTAACGAGGTATCAACTATGATAAATGTTTCGAAGTTTTGTCGAGTCGAGATTCAACATATAAAACAAGTTGAATCTTTTTTATTTTTTCATTTTATATATGCTTTTACCCTAGAATTCCTGAATTCATACTCAAATTAAAAGCTGTACTATCATCGACAAGCGAGAGTGTTTCAAAACCATATATATATATATATATATATATATATATATATATATATATATATATATATATATATATATATATATATATAAATGGAGAGCTATTCGGCTCGACCGATTTTTTTCGCTATAATACAGGGAAGGTTCGCTATAATATATGTATATTCCCTATAAGTTCTTTTTCTTCCTTTTACTTCCAATTACTTTCAATAGATGGCGTTCATGATGGCTTTATCGTCTAACGGACGTGTTGTTATACAAAAATGTCTTTTTTTGAGCGATTTTGAAAAGTATTGCATACCTAAGTAGGTACTAACATAGCAGGAAAGATAAGCCTATCAGGAGACATCATTTTCGTTAATTTGAATTCAATAAATTGTTAACGTTATATAATTGACATAACACATCTTACAAAATAAAGCAAGTTGCAGTAGACGCTTATAAATGAATATAAGTGCACTATAAAAATATTAAACAGTTTATTTGAACTATACGAAAAGTCAAATAAAATCAATATGAAAACAGCAAATGTAGTGAAATCAAAGTACAATACTACTCAATTGTGGATGGACGTTGGAACGTCTCGTATAGCAGAGAATACACAATACGTGGGATATTATGTATTTGAAATGTGAAGTCATAAATCTATCTGTAATAAAATTCGAGCGGGGTGGCACGTGACTTCACTGAATATAAACCAATGTAAATATTTACTGATACATTTTACAACTTAAAGTTGTGGCGATAAAGACGTTTACGATTTTTTTGTGATATTAAATAATAAAAACTAAATAAATAAATAATTTTCACGATAATATATAAGTACATCTATAACCATTTACCCACCGAGTGTCCTTCTAAAAATATTTTTGTTTTAATGGGGCACCAAAATGAAACCTAAAACTAATTTGATTTCGATATTTTTATATTATTTTATATGATATTCGAGTAGTAGGCAGTTATTATTATGTCTATGCCAATATATATGTATGGAAGGGATTTGATTCTAGTATGATCAGGGCTTTTGGGTCTTAGATAAACGTGACCAACCCTTTAATATTTAAGTGTGCTAGCACGAATACAAATATTTCAGAAGACAATATATGTTATATATACTACTAATTAGCCGAAAATATTTGTCTCTTTATAAAATATGATAAAGTGGAAAATATTAAAATTAAAAGGTTAAGCAACACCTCTCTTATATATTTCCTGTTTTACCTTAAGGCTAACTGGCAGAGAACGCCTTTTGACATTAGATCCGTCTTAAGTAGTAATCCTATATTCATGGGTTTTGTTTACGTAATTCACTTAATTAAATAGTTTTACGGCTCAAAATGAGGCCGTAACATTTTGTGTAAATTTCTCATGAAGGTAATTAAAAGTTATTTATTTAAGTAAACCCAACAATAAATTTGGAAAGCTTTGCGAAGCTCGAGCCGGACCAATTAGGTTTCTCCTTTTATTTATATTGTAATAAGATAAGGACAATATATGGATATAGCTTCGTTAGTGACGAAAATAACTCTTTTATGTAATTACATACTAGCATATCTATTCAATGACCATTTATTGAAGAAATAAAAAACTATAATTTTCTCACCAAATTATCATTTTATAATATCGTGTCTACCCAACGGTTGTCTAGAAGAGATTGGGCTAAGGGGCGCACCGTGAGTGAGGCCTGCCGTGAAAGTCTGCACTATGATGTTTTTCTGTTAAATAAAACTAACGATTGAGAAGCCGAAATTACAGTTTTGAAGTAAGGTTATTTCTATATGAGTGGATCTACAATAAATCCTATATAAAATGACACTGTTTTTGGTACTACTATGTTAAGCTATTTTCTTTAAAATAGAAAATGGTGCATAATATAATCACTATCACCTGATATATAAACAAAAGACTATGGAACCCATATCCATTGGAAAAATAAAAAATACAAACAGGAGAAACGAAATAGCGGAAACATTTACGTTTACCATTCGCGATTCGAATATTTATTCCGTGAGGCAAAATCGTGCGGAAAATTTGCAATTTAGAAGAAGAAGGGGAATTCCAATAAACCATCGATTATGTAGATGCAGCTTTTGTGCAATTCTTGCAGCTATCTTTGCAGTCAGAACGGCGTTTCAAAACAATTTGTCAGGAAATTTTCAAGACCAGTAATTTTTGTTATTCAGCGCTGAAATCATGAACTTTATGATTTAACTTAAACATCCTTGGAATAAGAAATTCAAAGCCAAATTATTTTTGGCAATACGGTATTTTATATAAGTTATTTATGTTTACATTTTTACAAACTTATTAACCTGTCTGTATCCTGAATATTTAAGATATCACACCAAAACACATGTTAGTAGTAAACACTCAATGTCAATAGGTATGTCTTCAAACCAAACCAATTTTTATTTTCACAAACATTTTTAATAGTTCTGAACTGGTTTTGATGGGGTTTTCATTATTCAACAGCCTACGGCAACTTGAAAAACAGCGACAATCTTGAAAGTCAACAGATTACAATTTGCTATTCGTTACAATTTACTTTACAACACTTTTATTTTACGTAACAATTTGTTATTTTACCGTCTCTGTAAAGATGTGTGAAAAAGCTAGTATTGATATATACAGGCGAGGTTTAATAGGACAAGTTTCTATATGTCATCTTTTAAAATACATATGGATATGATGGTGGAAAACAAAGATATCTTGAGATTCAATCATACATACTCTCCCTTACCAACAGTGTACAAAGTCAAGGTGTATACTTCATCTGAAGGGCCCTTGAAACAGTAATGGTCGCTTCTATACGGTTTTTTCCATCATTTTAGTAATGTGTCAGATTTGAGGGGCGACTTTCGTTACTGAGTTATAGTAGTTGTAGTTGTCCGGATAACCGCAAATTGCGGACCTTATTCACAAGCCCTTCCGTTAAAGTTTTAAAGAGCATAGGAACAACAATCAATACACCATACCACACATAAATAGAAAATTTAACATTCATTTGGCTGTAAAATTTGTATAATTTTTTTTTCATAAAAATAATAAACTCCTTAATTTTTTTTGAAATTATCATCATCACTATCAATAGCCCGCAGCAGTCTACTGCTGAACTTAGGCCTCTTCCAAAAATCGCCACCTAGTCCGATCTACCGCTTCACGTATGCAGTTTCTACCAGCGGCCCTGTGCATATCGTCGAACCATCCAACCATTTGCCAAGACGCAATCGTCACTCCAGCACTCATCTACTGCGGCAGTTGTCGAATCTCCGAAAAATGTAACCAGCCCATTGCCATTTTAGTTTGCTAATTCGGAAGACTATTTTTGTTTATTTAACTTTGGTTCTCGGCCTTTTCTTTGAAATTATAGACTACTTTAATTAAAACTATTTTAAATAACCTTTATTCTTTATTCCGCTTCAATCACTAAAAAAGCTCAAACGAAAGCAGCAAATAGATACTTGCGTTTACTCGATAAAGGCCTTCGGTAATAGCAAACAGTACCGTTTCCGGCTGCCGACATCCGGCAAGGCTGCAGAGTCACGCGATCTTACGTTTCAGCAATTCGTAGATTGCTAGAAAAATGCCAGTAAAATAAAGGAAATTGTTACTTCGGCGCCGCTTTAGATTTTGCCATGAAAAGTGGAGCCAAAAATAATTAATCTAGTTTCCACTTCATCGCCTTTTAAAATTTGTTTGTTTTAGACGCCGTAAATGTTACCTGAAATAATTTACCATTAATTTTGAATTTTTATACTGACGACTAAGACTAAATGACTTGAATAAAGTCTTTGAAATATGTACTTCACAAAATATTTTTATTTCAATACTAGATGAATCAGTGAACTTCGTTTCACCTAGTACAATTTATTTAATTAAAATTAACGAAAATGATTTTTCCTCGTAGTATATTCTCCTGGTATGTAAGTGCTTAGGTAAAGCCGTCGCGAACGCCGTCTATTGAAAGTAATTGGAAATAAAAGGAAGAAAAAGAATTTTTTATTTTTCAAGTTGTTCTTTAATGTTTTATCTATATTTTTTTATTCATAAACCTTCCCTGTATTAAAGCGAACAAAATAAAAAAAAATGTTCATATCGGCCGAGCCGTTTTTGAGTTTTAGCGAGCTAACAAAATAGCTCTCAATTTTTATATATATACAATAGAAGATTAGGTACAGTTGAAATATGTAAATAATAAAGAACAATCAAGTTTGCAGTTGCGTTATTTAATTTTGATTTAAGCCAAACTAGATTCTAATGTTACTTAAGCCATGTATAATGTATTCTATAATGTAGCATAAGGAGAAATAAACTTGAGAACAAGTGCGATATATTCATGACCTTTTGGCAGCATGTGTGTCTGAAACACGACACTAGGGTGCGCTGATAGCGCCGCTGTTTGTTCTGAAACTTAATACAGCGCATTAGAGCGGCTTGTTTTGTCTCCATTATCTTAGCTTTGATGCTGCCAACTAGAATGCATGTGTACAGCTAATGAAAGAAATATTGTTCATAAAATAAAATTATGATATTATTAAAAATTAAATTATAATTGTTCTGTATGGTTATCTTTAGATTAGCATTAATAAGTTAATGACCTTTTTAACTTATAGTGAAGTCAATTATCACGGGTTCAATTCCTGCATTGGAATATACATATATACATACATATGTATATTCCAATGCAGGAATTGAACCCGTGATAATGTATGTATATAATGGCTATGTATGTATGTTCAAAAAATTGAATGTATCGCTTATATAAATCTCACATTTGCTTATTTTTAGATAAGCATCAACTACGAATACTTAATTGACACGCAACGAAGTTACCGCATTCAGAGTAAATGATCGCGGGTTGGATCTCGCATAGAAATGAATGTATGGCGTATATATGTAGGCCATATATTTATTTCGACGCGAGTCATAAAACTAAATGTATGGTTTATTTTATATAATTCTTCCGTTCACTTATCCTTAAATTTCTAACGAGCTAATTACCTCGGATAAAGTTATCTCATTCAGAGTCATCGGTCGCGAGTTCGGTTTTCGCATCCGAATATACAATTTTTTATAGGATAGGAAGGCAAACGAGCAGGCGTGTTATGTGATGGAAAGCAATCAACGCCGCTCATAGACATTCACAGTGCCACAGGCAGTGCAGAAGCGTTGCAGAAAGGATCCTGATTAATCCTGAATGAACCTATTAATATAGATTTTCATATTTCAAATGACTACCATGCTTCCAATTGCGATTAAACTTTGGTAAGTAATTCACATACTCCAAAAGTTTTTTGAACAAATTCAACGTGTGCCAGGTAGTATCTAATACATTTATATACATGTATGTACATATGTGTGTATATACTTAATTTATGTTTTAAATTTCCCTTCATCCATTACTTATGACGGTATTTATTTTACGTAAATAATAAAATTATTAGGGGCACATGTCTTACGTTTTCATAATAACACTCGTACATACATTATGATAAGGTCTCGACATTTTTACGTCGTATAAAACCCCGTACAAATCATTAATCACGTGTACAATGCATGTCAACCGGCCGACAGAGTGACGCGTTGGCTTGGGGGACCATCCAATTTTCCCCCATAATGGGAAAGTAGATGGAAAACCTTTTCTCTTCGCGCTCCCAGGGAAGTGCGTTAAGCGTATTCAGAATCGTTTTCAGTTGTGAAAATGAACGATCTAAAGAGAAGTCACGTAGTCGGTCGTCAGTATAAAAGAGAAGCTAAAGTGATATTTTATTACAGCCTAAGTTCAAGGCGACGCTCTCTTAAATCGAATGGTCTCATTTATTTCTACACTTTTACATTGATTTATATGCGCTATCTTTATAGCGAGATTCAAGCATAGTTATTTTATGAGCAAGCTGGATTTGTAAAAGAACATTTGGGTTACTTTGTTGACGTTTATCCTTATTATTGCTATCACATTGGCTTAAATTATTCATTTTTTTATCAGATAGTTATAATAAAAATCGATGGACGTAGAAAGCTTGGCGATAGTGGTCAGGTAGATGCTGTTGTTTATCTTCTGACATTTGCTCCTATAGTCGCCTAATAGGACATGGGACCTCCACTAAGGCATGCCATTTAGCCTTATCTTTGGTTACACACATCTAACTTCTGTTAGCCGCGCTGTATAGATAGTCTCTCCATCTAGTTGGAAAGGGACCTAAAACTAGGTGTTCGAAAATGCGATCTTCACTGTAGCGCTTGTCTACTCCAATAGTTGTCAGTTCTCCAAAAAATGTTAAACCTATATATGTACTTATTTACATTAAAATTAAAATTTTAAGATACATATTTTTCGGTTCACTTTTTTATGGGATAGGAAGCAAAAAATGAGCAGGCGTCTCACTTGATGGAAAGCAATCAACGACACCCAAAGACATCCACTACGCCATAGCCATTTTGTCAGTGTTTTACATAAGTATTGTGTAACGTTACATGCATATAATATAATCGTTTTATAATATATTTATATAGAAACCAAATATCAGGGAAAGGGCATTTGCAATTCATGATAAAATTTTACGATCATATAATGAGTCAAAAAGAGCATTTCAGGCGAGTATTCCCCTAAATATAGAGGCATATAAAAATAAATTAACAATATTGGCCGAAACGCAATCAGGGTGGATTGGACAGTGTTCGAGCAATTACCGGCGGACTCCCAAATTTTACCAATATGAGCTGCTTAATTGATATTTACGCCACATTGATCTCCCCCATGCGACTACGTCGGGGAAGATTTGTATTTATGGCATAATTAACATGGTAATGTAAAATTATATGTGAAAATTTTATGCGAAAAAAATATATTTAATGAAAATATAAAATCTATAGGTAGCTTATAAATTTGTAATTTGCAGCTTTAAAGATAATCCTACACATAAGGAGAAAAATTTTCGGAAACATTTAATGTTCCAAATGGCGAACGTCCGAACCAAGAATCGTGAGCTCGATTCTCCCCATCAAAACATATATACATATATTTTTATACTTTATGGTAATTTATGCTGATTCTAGCAGTTTTTTCTTGTCATTTGTGTATTTTATAAAGACACTCACAATACAGGAAATCCTGTCAGGTTATGAGCGTATATAAAAAATATATAAAATATATAAAAAATAATTTTGATATTTCTACACATATCAATACAGCCGATATAATCCACTGCAGGATATTGGCGTACAAAAAATGGTGTAAGTTACCATAATTCCCATTCTTAGTGAGAGGATTGGGGATCGCAGATTCGTTTTATTTTTAAGTCAACGCCCATCCAGAGCTGGCTTTTGGGGTCACACATTTTTAAAAAAACTAAAGATGATGACCAATGTTCCGTCTATAATTAATGAGTATACTTAAATGTTTGTAATACAAAAATATTAAAAAAATAATTTTATAAACCTTTTGGATTGTTAAACATTTCTAAAAATGTTATTGAAAAATGACTGAAAGCAAAAACTATAAAATTAAAGTTTTATTAGCTATTTGTTTTTTGTTCAATGTTTCATGTTCAACTGACTGACAGACAAGATAGACTTATTGTTTAGATTTATATTAAAAACTAAATATACATGGTTTGCAATTCATTTTTTTTTTCATTATACGTATTATTACATGAATAAGGTCATTCGGGGCACCTGGATGATTAAGGCCGGCTCTGCACCCATATAATTAGTATTTGCTCCTATAGTCACTCCGCACTACACCCAAGGGAAGAAATGGGGGAGCCCTATGCTGGATATCACACAACACACTTCTACTACATTTAGGGGTATTTGTTAACATACTCTCTTACGGTACCGAAACGAGGACACTGACAGTCCGTCTCCTCGACAAGCTCAAAGCCGCTCAGAAGGTTATGGAGAGAGCTATGCTCGGGGTTTCTCTGGTGGACAGAATTCGAAATGAAGAAATTCGCCGGAGAACCAAAGTCACCGACATAGCTCTTCAAGTTAACAGACTGAAGTGGCTATGGGCTGGACACGTTTGTCGGAGAACCGACAATCGTTGGAGTAGAAGAGTGCTGGAGTGGATACCGCGACTCGGCAAACGTAGTGTGGGACGCCCTCCTGCTAGATGGAGCGACGATCTGCGCAAGGCGGCTGGCAGAGACTGGATGCGTGTAGCCGAAGATCGGGCTAGGTGGCGTGCCTTGGGTGAGGCCTATGTACAGCAGTGGACTGCCGCGGGCTGATATTGATTGATTGATTTGTTAACATATCACATTTTACAGGCGTGCTGGTGAACAGCGCCTAGAAAGTCACGTTGAAAACACTTGTATCCATCAAGAACCTGTAAGTATTTCACATTGATGTTAATAAAATAATTATAGAGCCATTCGGTAGCTATATCCCTCCCCTGACGTGCCCCAATAAAAAACCTTTTTCTCCTTTATCTGCACGTTTGTAGGCATTAGTTAACATTGTTTACGAAGCTCATTTGTCAGTCTCGCTTATCAGCGTCAGTCTGTTACCATTGACAAATCTGCGGCGTTCGAACATTGTTTGCGATAGTTTAAGACAAGTTAGGCAGCGGGACGCATTATTCAGAGATACGAGCGCCATTTAACATTGTCAGCCGCACATTTATATGGGCGTGAAGCGCCGAATAACCTTCTTCACAAACGACTACAAATTGGTGCTCAATCATTGTAAATTAAAGCTGTTGGTTGAGCGGATTGGATCATCGGCGCAGATGTGAAAAACGTTTAGCTGAAATTGTGTATTTCTTAAAATTATATTACTAATAGTTTTACTTATTATTTTTTTAATAGACATCATTTTTATTTTCTTTGTAATAACAACATTTTATTTTAAAGAAATCTACCAATTTTTCAGATATCATGAAATTAACCATTTCAATTAGGGAAATATGGTTCATATAAATAATCCAATGGAAGGATCGAATCCACAACCATAGATATCAATGATTAAAATTTGAGATATTGTTACCATTTGAGTTATTAAAAGTAATATACTGAAACTATTGCGAAACTTCTTTTTTTAATTCTCGTTCATAATTGCAAAATAGCCTTTGCAATTTATCTATTTAAGTACTTAAATAATATTACATGAGGTGCAATATAAATATATGTTTTAAATAAATCTTAGTATGGCAAAACTGAATAAAGAGAGTGATCCGATTTCTAACCTTCTACTTTTAAATCTACCTCTGAAATATTACATTGTTTATCAAGAGTATTATCATCAGTCATCAGCAGCCTGCAGCAGTCCACTGCTGGATATTGTTTATCAAGGGTATACGTAATGTAAATTATTTCTCATATAATCATATATATTTTTTTAAATTTAAAGGTATAATACGATAACACTACCTCTATACATGGAAGCCTAGCCTATAAGTGCAAGACCAAAAGGAATTTAAGTACCTATACGACAAAGAAATTAAATAAAAGACATATGACCGTATATAATCAAACGATGGTGATTAATCTAACGTATATAAGAATAGGATTGTGTGTATAGAGAGTCGTTTGATTCGAAGAATAGCATTTCGTCTATTCGGGACGGAAGTAACCGTTCGAACATTATCGAGATACCCACGTGCGGCCCGCCATCCGCCCGCCGGCACACCTGTTTGGAAAGTAGATAGTGACAAATGAATCACTGAATGGGAACGTTTACCTTTGTACCAGATGACAGACGAACTTCAAATTCAATAGACTGTTTAAAATCGGCTACGTATTTTTTTCAAGCCCATTTCGGCGCAAAAAAACGAAAACGCTGTAAAAGTCACAGGTGTAAATTTTTTTTATTGCATATTCGGATCAGAATCGTCTCACAACTTTACGACCAATAGAACATTTTGTACAGCGTTGAAACTCACCGTTTTTAAATGATCAGATACAATTTTTTTCAAAAATCTTTAAAGATTTTTAAGGCTTTGGTGGTAAATTTTCATTTTACGGTCTACTACATTTTTGCTTTTTTGCGTCAATATATGTATATGCACATACATTTGCCCATCACGGGACACTCAGACTTGGTGTAAATATATGCAGGCTTATTATTTCGATGCTGAAATCAAACACGACATTATTAATGTTGAAAACGAATTTGCTTATCGGGTCGACCTTCAATCCTATGCCATTTATTCTCCCTATTACGTTCTAGATTTTTGGACTCTTTTTTCATGGTGTTATCAAAATATCTTACTACGCAACGAGTGAATAAAGGCAGTTTATCACAGTATCCCACATCTCTGAGGATGGATTCATTAGTTCAATGTGTACTCTATGGCATACAAAACCACGCATCTTCAACACCATAATTTTCGTATAAAAAATATAGCATTGATATCCAATACTCGCATCGCACTTCGCACAATGTAATCAAAATATGCCTCGGGTGTCCAATGTTTGGAATTTCGTGCATAAGTCATTGTTGATGAGTATCATAATTTATACTGCAACGAGATCATGTGTTGTCAATAAAAAAAATATGGCCGTCAGCAAGCGTGACACGAAGCATAAATTGGCGCCAACTTTCGTTTTATTACTGACGCAACAAACGATGTGTAAACTATTAAAAAATTGATTGATTTGATTGATTGTAAACGACACATATGTCCTAAGTATATTGTGGATAAAGAATCTTTTTGTGTTTTTACAGCTATTTTTAAAAAAAAGTATATATTTCAGAATAGGAGTACACTTTGCGTAAATCGTGTAATAAAACAGTTATAAATATGGAAACTGATTTTATGAAACTTTTATATATATTATATGGAAAGCTATCAACACCGCCCATAGACATTCGCACCAAATGCATTGCAGAGCGTTTCCCGCCTTTGAGGAATGGCTTGGCTAAGCAAAAACACAAATCGTAGTGTGGATCTAGGAGTGTAAACTTATCATTTATTATTTTTTAAATTACGTATTACCTCAAAACGAGATTTATGAAGTATTCTAAAATATGAGGAATATGACTTATTTATTTTAATAAATCTTGTTACAAAAATTTTATTTGAATAATTTTTTTTCTGTTTCAATAATAGAACTGAACTTTGAATAAATAAAAATTACTTTTTGAATTAGCGTCTAAGTACATTATTTTATACATATTCAATACATAAGTAACAAAAAAAACTTTTATTCCACAAATTTATGAGTTTACCTATACATTGATGGCTTTTTAGGAAAGCATTTCTCGGACGTCAAATGCCGATGTTAAAGTGTATGGTGTCCTTTGTATTTTAATAAACATGTTGTAAATAAACATGCACGTTTTAATTAATTTACTAGTTACCCACGAAACAATTGTGCTACACAACCATTTATATGACAAAATTTAATGAATAAACATGAATAACTAATTAGATGCATGTCTAAACTTGGTTTCAAACTATTACAACAAAAGTGCACGCTATACTCTTATAATTCAATTAATTAATTAACATGTTTAAGTACAATTAGTAATTGAAATACTTTGGGATTCGCGTCAGACGTCTGAAAGTTTTTAAATTTATAATATATATTACTTTGTTTTGTGTTGTTCTGAAATTTATAATATTATTACTAAAACAAAAACAAAGAACCAAAGTCACCAATATATCTTTTAGTTGCCAAGCTTAAAGTACCGATATACACCTACTACTTGCCAAACCGAAAGAAATGTGCTGGTCGTGTTTACTAGACAAACAACTAAAGTTGGAGAAGACGAATACGGCAATAGAGTGAATTGGGACGTAATCCGGGGCGTCCCCTGACTGTATAAAGTGACGGTAGTGCGGGTAGGTGCGGGTAGCCGAAGATCGACTGAATTGATGCGCATTGGAAGAAGTCTAACCCCAGTAATGGACTACTACTAAATATATTATCAACATGCTTTAATAGGAATATGACTAAATGCGCCTTACTTTACTTAGTAATTCCTTTAAAATGTATTACAATGGATAAATGAGGAAACAATACTTACTTTTAGTGGAACAATATGTAATTACATGCATTCAGTCTTAACGAACACGCCGAGGGTGAGTAAGCCTTTTTGCGATGAACAAAATATCTACACAGATATATGTACGTACGTATGTAGTAACATCTACGTGAAAAAAAATTCTTCTACTTTCTCCGGCTTATTTGAATTAAAACTTTTTATTTTCGACGTTTGTAATAATTTATCTTATTTACTGCTCTTTTGACTGACGGGATCTTATCTTATCTTGATTGCGATCGCCACCTCATAGACACCAGGAACACTATTTTAGGACTCTGAACTAAACTCTTAAGTACATTAATGGTAGAATACATCGCTTAGCGCCTATGTATAAATTAAAAAACAATACACTTGTATATGTTTTTTTAAATTACCATCGCTAAAAATTATTTGTATTTACAAATAATTTGTATTTTATTTCGTCATTTATATCTCATTTTTATTTTAATATGCATTTTTATTTGCACATTTATAACAAAATTTTTAGTTGAATTTCACTTCATCCTTTTGAAGTAGATTTTAAATGCTCACATATTTTTTTATTATATTTCGCGCTTTTTGACGTCTACTGAAGAAAAGCACTCGTTTACAGATCTCTTAAGGATTTGTGCGCTTCCATTAAGTAAAGAGGATCTCAAACCAGCTTAATTAAGAATTCTCTCCGAAATCTCGTCTCAGCCGCCACCCTCGGACAAAATGGTGTCGATTGATTTTAAATGAGCACCGGACAAAGTACTGAGTGAAGTGGGCACAGCTTTGAACTTTCCTATAAAACTTTGTGGTGAAATTTCTTCAACAGGAAAACGAGAAGGGGATTCGCCGGAACATGAATGTGAATGAGTTTTATATTATACTCAAACCGTTAAAAGGTCTGTACCTACTCTTTGTTTTGTTTTTAAATGCATTTTTTAGTTTCCTTTACATAAACAGCCCATACTTTTCACTTTTTAAGAGTCAGGAAGTGTGTCCCTTGATGGAAAGCAATTAATTGCCTATAGATTTTTGCAATACCTATACATATCATACATACGTTGCCGGTTTTTGAGAAAAATGTTGGTTTGTTTCTTGAATGGTTTTATTAAGCTTGATCCCGTATATTTGTTGGTTTCAAATCTAGCGATTTTTCATCTACTTTTACTAAATCGATTTTAATGAAACTTTGCAGACACATTGAGTTCCCATGACAACACAACGAGTGTCGTGGTTACGAGAGTCTAATAGAATGTGTACAGTGGAACTTCTTTATCGTTACCAGTAACCTCTCAAGTTTAGGCTCATTTGATAAATTTTGATGAGTCTTATTCATTATACTTAATGAAAAAAAAAAACTAAAAAAATTATGTGTGATATTTCTCATTAAATTTGATAGAGCGCAATGCCATACTGCTCTATCGTGCTACGTGAATAATCGAAGGTAAGCAATAAACTAACATGCACATGTTGCGTTCTAAATGTACATATTCTATACATTTTGCCATTAAAACACATTTCATTTTTTCTAGTCGTAAAAGATTTTCGTTGGACATAACATCTTTTCATTGTCTAAAACAGCCGTAATCCTTAATTCCATATCTCAGTCTCGCCCGACTTCCGCCGACAGCTTGCTTTCACGAAGAAACCCGGCTCAGCATAAATAAGAAGACAGAAAATTTTGTCGTAAGTGAGAAAATATTACAGCAGCTTAATGTTGCGACGGGGCACCTCACGGAAGGTTGGCTCGTTATGTTGATTTATGGTGGAGTCCCCCTGAAAAACCACCTTTGAATTCCTATGCATTCCATGAAATTATTTATGGAAGTTTTAATAGTGTTGTCACGTTAGTTTGTTTAATGAAATCAATATATCGAAAATAATGAAATTCAACTATTTCGTTGTTTCTTTTTATTAAAACTATTATCTATTTTTTGGTTGTGTTGTAAGAAAAAATCTAGGTAACATTTAAGTAAAAATAATTTTAATTCGAATCGACCATCTAAATTTAATTATCACAGTCTATACATAAGTATTTCAAAAAATCGTATTAATATAATGTTCAATTTAATACACAAGGCACGCATGTTTGTTAAATTATCGATGGAACTTTTTTTCGGCTAATACAAAATATATTGCTTTTTTTTTTCAGCTCATGGGACATAAACCCACTACGCTTGTCCATAACCGGGTTTGCGGGAAATCCAAACACCAGATAGTTTAGACCAGAATTACCCGTAGGCTATACGAGTGTATATTTATCCTGATGTACGAGATGTACAGTTGTAACGAGTATACAAGAATATTTCGCTCCTGTACTGGTACTCTATAGTAAATTAAAACGATATTCCTAGGACATAACTCTTCTATGATACACAAACTACTGTCAAAAACAAGCTAACATAATTCTTAAAGACTAAAAATGTATATTGGCGGTATTGATTGCTTTCCATCAGGTGCCAAACCTGCTCGTTTGCCTGCCTATTCCATATACATAAAAAAACATATAGGTCACTACATTTTTAAAGGTTACTCTGTGTCTACACACGTGAAGAATGTTCGGTTCAATTATCATTTAAATATAAGCGTTACGTCCATCAATTAGAATATTTTTATTTCCTGCCTCCGAAATAAATATAAAAACCAATGAATTTTTAGTAACCGTTAATTATACTCACACATAATAAAATCAATAGCTCACGTCCTCTCCCTTCGTTAGGCACAAACAACCATCATGTAAACGTACAACACGCACGTACAACTTAACAAGTGACAAGTTTTTATAAATGGAGGAGTAGTATTCATTTATTTTATTTTCTGAAATAGATGAAATAGATAGACAAACAAGTAACGGGAGAGAAAGAAGAAAGTGAGGAAGGGAAAAGGAATTGGGCCTCCGGATTACTGCACTCACTGTACGAAACGCAAATATTCTGCGAGAGAGTGGTACTGCCACGGTCTAGCCAGCCCATTGGTGCTACCATGGCTGTACTACTATGGATTTCTATAATACTTTGAATACAACTTCTTAAAAGTATTTTTAGAAGTTTTAAGAAGAGGTTATTGATGAAGGAATAAAGACTCTTATTGGAGGGCTTTGCATCATAGATTGTAGTTAAAAATGAGGGAAAGCCAGAAAGAAGTACCAGTAAGAAGTTTTCTAAATCTACTTAAAACTTAAGCAGCTACATGGAGCACCCCCGGTAGCATGGAACTCCCCCGGGTACTATGGTACCTTACCTCAGCATGCAGGGCTCTGCTGGGGCTGACCTCCATCCTCCCTGGTGGCTCATGGGATTCACTAAGACGAATTTAATATTTGTTGTAAAAATGACGACGACGTGGTTCGTCACCTGTCACGTCCTGATTCTCACGAGGGCGAGAAGCGACCAATCAAGAGCCGTTTCGCTGCAATGAATGCTAGCGGATGGAGCTCTGTGGTCTCTGCCAACCCCTATAGGGGATAGGCGTGAAAATATAAAAAAAATACACGGAGCAACTATCTACGCGTGGCGTAGAGATACTGGATGCGAGTAACCCAACATCGGTAAACAATTATTTTTCTGTTTTTGTTTGCTTGTCGCAGATCTTAGCTAAGTAAAAGACTGTCCATAGAGTGTTCATAACATAGTAATGGATTTCCGCAAAGTAACGCCTTACTCCATTAATCAATTATAGTAATCTATAATATTGATTTTCTTTTAAAAATAATTAGAATTAAATTAAATTAGAGTAATTGCTAGTATTATACCACATCCAAAATATTTACATACGCGCTGCATTGTCCGTCAATAAGCTAAATTAATGTTGAGCACGTTTTATGGTAATTTGTACGTCCTTACTACCGATGGGTTCGAACAAAAATAATAGAGTTGTCACCGGTCATATGCACATAACTGAATTAATTTCACTTGCAAATGTTTCTTTAATCGGAACTCGATGGTTGTGGTGACCGTTCGACTTCTATTTGCGTTGGCATTTTAAGTCATGTTATCGCAGACTGGCGTTTGACTACAGAAAAATCATTTAGAAATAAATAATAGAAGTATTCCATCAAATACGCTTTAAGATTATCCGTAAGGAAGCATCAAAAGTGAAAAGTGACAAAAAAAATTTTGGAGCTTATTCTGATAATTAACCCGTCGATATTAAAAAAAAATTAAACAAAAACGAACACAATTATAATAATAATTAGTGTGAGAAGTTGAGAGGGAAACGCAGATTAATTTATATTCTTTGATGTTTGCTCTTATACTCGAATCTTGTGATGACTGACTACGGGAATATATGGCGTAGCCTTATTCTATGCCGAAACCCAGTCAGCAATTTCAATTTGATATTTGATTTAATTTTTTAATCAAATATCTTATATATAATCCTAGTTTGTACAGACAATCATCGTTTATTATATAACTCAAACTTATAAGAGGGACAATTTTAACTTTAAAGTTGGTTCTTATTATAAAGAAAGATCTGGTGTAAAGATTTGTCCAATGCGGTTCGTTGGAAAATTGATTTATTTCATTGTCCTTTTTACTTTAGCTTCTTATTAAATAACTTTTCTCGTTTAGCGTTTTTTATATTGGTTATCTTTTAAATTACCAAAAATATATAAAAAAAAGAAGTTCACTATTTATGTCATAGTCCTTATGATGTCGACGAATATTTTGTAGATATTTTTTCCAAAGTTTAAAAAATTATTTATCCCACCAATTTTTAATTTTAGTTGTTTATTTTGTTTTTTTTTATTCAGTAATAAGCTTATTGTTATCTGTTTGCCGTTTAATTTCTTTAATTTTATTTTTACTGGTTTACTGGAATTGATAATCTTGTAGATGTCTGTAATTGGGAATATTAATAATTGTTATTACTGTCATATTTCTTTCTATTATCACATTATTTGGTGACCAAATACAAAAATTTGCTCGTTTAAACGTATAATATATACAAAGTATCTTCATCGGTATTTCCAAACGAAAACAACAACTAAACATTCAACAAACACACCTACACCTTTCACAAAGATCGTCAATGCTTTTTTTATCCTTTTATTGTTGCTGATGTCTTTGGGTGGCGGAGATTCCTTTCTATCAAACGACATGTCAGATCGTATGTTTTTCTATACCATACAACCTATCGATCGGAAGAGCTACAGTTTAAGTTATCAAAAATATAATTGAGATTACTCTAAATCTTATAACTGTTGAGTTACGCTAGTTGGTTATGAACGATAGCAATCCTTTTTTTTTTAGTAGACAAAAGGTGAATATATTGTTTTCTAGAATTCTTTATAACTCTTCCAACTAAGCTTATAACGCTTGTTCTTGGAAAATATAGTTTACGTACTCTCAGCCTAAGATTGAAAATGTAAATCTTACCACATGAGATATTGTTACAATAATATTATGAAAAAGAAAACGAACAACAAAGTATTTATTGTCACACACTTTTATTAGCATACACTTTAGATAAAAAACAATAACTTTCGGAATATTCGTTCTGCGAAGATTGCATTAACGTCATTAGAGTTTTTATTAAGTTGCATGGAATCGCGGCCGTGCGTAAAATAAGTTGTCCACTGCGTATATCACTTACTTTATTAGCAATCATGTCAAATAAACATCGTTAAAATGAAATGGAACGGAGGTTTACTAATTTAGTTTAATAAGGAACGCATTCTGTATATGCTTCTCAAGAATATCTTGTTTTCTGCTTTAGATTTGTATACTGCGTATATTATAGAATGTTAAATTAGTTATTTCTAGTATTTATGAATTGATTGATTTTTTAATATACCTATTGCTATAAATAACGTATTAAAACCGTAGTGCCAGTAAGATATGTACAATATATTTCATAGAGTTATTTGAGTGTTGTGGATTTTTTTAATAAATAAAAAATGTTACTCTATATTACATAGCACCTTTTATTGTAGTAGAGCCATGGCAGTAAAGGTGTTCGACGAGGAAGTACCTCGCAGTCATAGAATATCGTATTGCCGTATCTCATGTGGTGTTTGTAGGGATCTAGAGGCCCAATTCCTTTTCCTCGACTTTATTTCCTTCTTTCTCCCTAATTATTTACATCCAAGGTAAACAAAGCATCTGAATTTCCCTTAGTATTGCGGTTATTCTTGAGTGATAGTAGTTTATAACCATGAGGTGACTCGCTTGATTGTTTACGTATCTCTTCCATAAAAAAAACCACACCCTACATAAAAATGTTTCACTACTAACTCACTTTATTATTATTCTCTATCTTAAGTATGGCATGTACATGGCGGCAATATGATCGAATTACAATTCGACACGCCCACTTCAAGTTTATTTGTCCGTATTACCGTTGAAAAAATGATCGGAGCGCTGAACCGAATTGAAAATACACACTCATTTGATTCCATTGCACAAGTCCTCGTAAAAATATATCTCGTTGCAGACGGCATAATATTACCGGCTCCCCGATCAAATAATTCGGCCTGATGTCATACTTTTTGCGCTCGACTGGAACCCAAATGGATTTTCCGATAGATTTGCTCCCTATGTATTGTTGATATTGATTGGATTGAATAAAAAAGGATATATTTCATTTCTAATAAGTTTTCTTATAAATTTATCGTGCCGATTCATATATTGTACTTTAAACACAATGGATCTTAAATAATTGTGAGAACGATTAATGTGTTTCATTTAAAATTATTAAACTCGCCTTTGAATAATAAAAGTCAAGGTTATTTATTTTAAAATGGTATGTTTTGTCAATTAAAAGCATACAATTCTAATTTAAAGATATGAATATAATTTTTTATTTTTGCTGTGTGCTTTAAACACAATGGATCTTAAATAATTGTGAGAACGATTAATGTGTTTCCTTTAAAATTATTATACTCGCCTTTGAATAATAAAAGTCAAAGTTATTTATTTTAAAATAGTATGTTTTGTCAATTAAAAGCATACAATTCTAATTTAAAGAAATGAAATTTTATATATAAATTCAAATTAAACTTTACGAATAAAATTTTACGAAAGTCAATTGGTAATATAACAGAGGAAGAAATTAATGCTTGAACGCGACAAATGAGATGAACGTGTCTCGACTGTGAAGCTTCATTCGTCAAAGAAGATATTAAAAATTGAATTAATTTTAATGAAGATAGCGAGGTATCAGATGCGCACATAGAATCTTTTGTTGGGACTGTCGGGGGCGGGCTGGATGGAGAAAATTCTTAATTAAGTGTTGGCGAAGCCCTCTCTACTTAATGCAATGACTTTACGCCTCGTTTAACTTCCATGGAAATCTTTTAAACTCAGCAATTTTTCTTCTTAACTAGCGAAATAGAATTTTACATGGTAAGTAGCTTTATAGTTCATAATTTATATTGCTGCTCCATTTTTAAACCATTAAACTTGATGAGACATTACTAAAAGACGTGTTTTTCTTTTATTTAAAACAATATAAAAGTTACAGGTCATCAACGACCCTAATGGCTCAATAGCGAAGTAACGTAAATCAAGATAAATATATGTGGGACTTAAAGGTGCTTATTTCGAGTATGGAAATCCTGCCAATCCACGTTGGAAGAATGTGATAGGTTAATTCCTCCAAAATGAAAAGTCCGATGTCTTGCAGTGGGACATATATGACCGTGAAATAAAATTAAAATTTATTTATGTGTCTTACCTAGCTTTAAATTGTTTTAAATATATTATTTGTATTTCGTAATAAAAATTTTATTACTAATAATAAATGAAAGAAACATCTTATTAATTATTATATTAATACACCGCTGTCTAACAGCGCAATTATTCTTGTCATGCACATGTATAGCTATGATTTCATTTCCACCCGTGTTCCCCCTTTAATTTCCGCCCATTATAAACCAAGTTGCGCGTTAATCGCATTATAATGTTGATTGATACTTCTTCCTTTCGGATATACTTTTTCGTATACAGACAGCCCTCTATAATTGAAGCTCATAATAACTAAATACACAATTAATTTGACCTGCGACTATTGTCTCAGGAAGCAGTGACGTCGCTATTGAACCAATTAGTTTGTAAAAGCTGTATGTAAATTTGAAATAATAACTTTGTTCTGAATTTATATGCCTTATTTATTTTTTTGATGAGATATTTGTGCGATGAGTTTATAAGAACTAGGTACTGAAGATCCTTTTTACACTAGCAATTTTTTGAGATATTCAAAAATAAACACTTATGAAAACTACAAAAATGATCTTGACTAATATTTTTTTTAATTAATTGTCTTTTCGGGATGAGTTTTCCGTGTGTTCTGCACAGTTAATTTCTCTGAAAATCTATTCATATCACTTCTCACTATAATATAAAAGAAATTAAACGTTTAAATTGAAGTTTTTAATACATTTTACAAAGGTTTCCAATTATGTAATACATATATAATGTTGAATGTCTGCTTTATAAGCGAAATAATATATTTCTTAAATCTCTATCCATAAATGGGGTAAGCACCCTAATAGAGATGGTTTACAATAGACCCTCCCACTTGTTCTCCGACATAATCCAATAATTGATATATTAAAACTCAGTTGGCATTGTTATTGCCTCATCCACCTCAGATTTATGAAAGTAATTGCCGGATTTTAATAATTAATTGCATAAAGACTTACAAATATATTTCTGGGTATATGAATTTCTTAAAATAATTTTTATCTATTTTTTAATTTATTCTTGTTATTACCTTGATATATTCTTCCAGTTGATGTCGTAAGAGGCAATTATAAAAAGCAAATAGTAAATTCTGGGCACCAGTATTTACCCAAGAATTAAAACCAATCACGTGAATAAAACAACACGAGCTGGATATATTTTCATCGTCTACTAATTGAATGGTATATGAAATAAAGTATATTCATCAATGGAGTTCTATAGTCTGTTGTTGTTAATGATAATGGGATATTTTTATGTATTAAGGTTTACATATAATTGAGAAGTCATGGACTTGGTCTCAGATACTCATATCAGGCTTGGTGATGTTTCTTGGGGGAGGCCTATGTCCTGTATTAAATTTCGCTGGCGGCTGATGATAATGTAGATAACACATTTTAAATGTTTTTAATAATCTATTATATAAAGTTCTTAATAGCGAAATGTCAAGGTCACTTCGTCTGTATATTTTTTTTACAATATTTTATAGTTACTTTTTCATAATTAATTATTTTTTGAAATCTATAGCTAGTAATATTAAAAATATATATCTCACCCTGTATCAATATCCTCTATATATTATTAATATAAACCCTAATAACTTGCCTTAAGAATATTGACAATTTGACCACTCCATTAACAGTTACATGCATTAATGTTTCGTAAACTGATACAAGGGAAACATGGGTCGTGCATTCACAACAAACATGGTTTCATAAATGTTATGAATGAGATAGAATATTTTTAGTCAACTGCTGTCTCGTTCAGACCTTCGAAATATACAGGCTGTCGTCGTGTAGGTGTAAAAAATAGCTACTTATAGTTTATATTAAAGGCAATATATTTTATTGTATAAAATATCGTTTTTAAAATATGTATTTTTTTCATACTAAATAAAAAATATCTTATATCTTATATATAAAAAATATATAATAAAAATATAATCTTTTATATGACTCGAGTCAAAAATGGTATCATGTTGATTTTTTAAAGACGTCATTGTTCTTTTTACCTTAAGTCATATGTTAGTTCAACATTGAAACACCTTTATATTTATGGATGAATTTTTAATTGAAAAATATTTAAAAAAAGCTTTTTAAATAAAAAGTAAAAAAATAGAACAAACGTTGTTGAACAAACTTTGTATTGTTTTTTATACGATAATAGGTACACTCCGTATATCCCCGTATATCGCAATAGGGTTTCATAGTAAAAGTCTAAAGGGTCGACATGTGAGGGTGGACCGGGCCTAATCGACCCGCCTGTTAAATAGCACCGCGTGCATGCTGCGTTAGTTACGCAGTGTAATGAATCTGCGTAGTTGTAATTTGGGGTTTATAAACTTCGTTGCAGTAAAACTATTAGACTGCTATTAACTTAATACTTTCGAATTGCATTACTGAACCCTTATTTTGCAACGTATATTAAGGAACATACCTGCTTTTCCCCCTCCTTTAAAACATTTTTAAACAAATTACGAAAAATAATAAATACACCTATTTTATTAATACTAATACCTAAAAACTAAGTATAATACAATATTTCCAGAATGATGATTGAGACTCATATTCTTTAAATATCCTCTAGAATTTCCTGTGTCTTGAATACTTTAATAAACACACAGATGATAATCACAAAATTTTAGACTCCGAATAAACTACTTATCCCGTTACGAGAATCGAACCCACGACTATTGATTCAAAAGCAAACTATTTGCTACTGCGCCGTTTGGGTCCTCCATTTATATAAATTAAACGTATGTTTATCATATAAGGAACGGTGACGAACAAAACGTTTTCTCGTTATTCCCATCGACCTCACCTTGTGATCTGTTATAAAACAGACGAGATTTTAACAAGCAGCTGATGACGGCATAAAATACTGAACATGGTGACGTACAGTCGATTCTAGTAAGAGACGGTTGCCTTTACAGTCATAGCTCCATTGTTCGACGTCTAAAACAACTTCTACTAAATTAACCTTAAACACTAATAAAGTATAGATAGTATATATATAGTATATATATATATATATATATATATATATATATATATATATATATATATATATATATATATATATATATATATATATATATATATATATATATATATATATATATATATATATATATATCTATATTTTTCATATACATATCAAATATATAATTTATAATGATTTTCAATATGAAAATCATTTAGATAGTAGATTTACATTATATATATAGTTCAGTATACGAATCATCTGTTAATGGCGTCCGAAACTTCGCACGATACGTTTCAATAGATGTCAAAGCAAATAAAGAGATAGTAGCCACGTGACCCGACCAGACCAGGCATCAGTCGGGGCCATAAACTTAAATCAAGATGGTGCTCCAATTACTCACAAAACATTAACGGAACGATAGATAGTTGGTTCAAGTTACAATCGGAAGCGATTTGTTCTAATGTCGAAAATAAACTTACGGAAAAGTATTATTAGTATAATACTCATTTTTAAGTTTCGTGGAATAATCTTTATTTTTACTTAAGCGAAAAATATACATACATTTTATTTCCTATTTTAATGCAATTATTCTCAATTTAATGTCAACTATGTATGTACACAAATTAAATTCATTTATATTTACAATTTTTACAAATATTAAGTTAACTAGAAAAAAAGTTAACAGTAATAACTTATTATTGCTTAATGTGTTTAAGAATTAATATTTGAACAAAAAATGCTTGTAATATATATTTTTATTAACACTCTTTTTTTAAAGTAAGTAAAACATATCTGAGCACTATTATAATAAACAGTTTTACTATTTAACCTTTAAATCACAAATTATTATAGAAATATAACTACAATAAATACTAGCCCTAAATATTTACTAAAAATTAATAAGTCTAAATAAAAATTTTAAAAATATCCTGATTATAAGGAAGTCCTCATCACTTCCAACAAAGTCTTCTTTATTTCTATAAAGGTCCAGACTGTAAATATTGCGAAAATAAGCCTGAACCATAAGACACATATAAACTTAAGTCTTGGAAATGAGACTTATGGATTATTTATAACAAACATGTATTTTTTTTTTCAAAAATGAGGTATACAAAATGATTTCTCATATCGAAATTAATCGTGGTGAAAAGTGAAATCTTTTTGATCCGCTATCATTTCGTCCTGGTCGTAAAAAATAACATTTCATAGACTAAGAGTCTTATGACTTGGACGGATCGCTCCTCTTTTATACTTGCAATGAATGCATGACCTCCACTTTTACGGAGTGAGATAATATTATTCCCCTTGCAACAGATTTCTAACATTTGGGGTCGAAGGGATATATATTTATTTGAATGTTGCGTAAACGATGCCTATTTTGGACTATTATTAAATTCCTCGCAATATAATACTATCAGACGTCTAGGATTAGTTAATGTACACAAGGTTAAGTGTTAATAATCATAACCAGCAATAGCTCAGTTATAAGAATCGGGCCTACGATCTGACGTTATCACTTCGTATCTTCTACTGAACTCTTGTTGTGAACAATTTCCTAGCATCATTAGTTTAGTTAAAATGGTTAACAATAATTATTGTAATATTAAAAAAAATTGTAGCCTATTTTTAAATGTGTAATTCTCATACATTAAAAACACACGATATTCAAAAAATAACGCACATCTAATTATTGAATAAAAAATATATATATATAGACATAACGTCTTCAATGGCGTAGATCTACCAACTAAATAACTTTATCTATGGTAACTGAACGGCAGCATGCAGTCCAGTCCTGTGCAAATCTTAATTTTTTCCGACTTTTTTTCTCTTATTATTGTGTATGAGGTTGAAATTACATGGTTCCCATTGTTAGGCTTAGTATAAATGCCCGATCGTAGGTAAAGGGCGCTTGATCATGATTTAATACTTCAACTAACGCCAATTTTTTCTTATTCGTAATAAACCTAACCGTAACAAGAAACGGTTTCTACAACTTTTTGATGATAATTGTTTCATTTAAGAGTTCAATGTCGAATCGAACCTGCGATGTAAAATCAACATTAAACACATTCATTGAACAATTTAGATCAACAGTAATGTGGCAGTCCACTAATAGAATCTAGGCCTCCCTAAAGACGCACCACCTAGTCCATTTTTTATATCAAACATGTATTCGACTTCTCACACGCAATTTTTACAAGCCATATATATACACATTATCGCTTCATCTAGCCGGCGCAAGTCCTACACTACATTTGCCAAGACGCAATCTCCATCCCAGCAGTCGTTGTTTTTGATTTATAACTATTATTATCTTGTGCTTTTTACTAATATGAAATGAATAAAATGATAAGATTATATTGTGAATAAATAATCTTTGTTGGGACCGAATTATGCATTATTTTATCTTAAAGAACAATCTTCTTTAAAATGGCCGTCAATCTCCCTAATGCGGTGACAGCGGAGCGCCAGTACGGCTTTTGATTAAATTTTCACATCGCTTGCAAGGTCTTAAGGTTAAATCCTACCGCTTATATTATTCATGAGTCAATTTATTTTCAAGTCACCGTTACCTAAACGGTATACCCAACGACATTGTCGCACTAAACAAGAACCGACGCGCAGCTATCAGAACCAGTCGTAAAAATTAGTTTGATTTAACCTCGTAACATAACTTATGTTAACGACACACAGTTCCAAAAACAAGGTGTAGTTAAAGCAATATTTATCTTAATAATTAGTAAAAGCTCGCTAAGTCTCAGTTGATTTGATAAAGGTGCGTGTAAACGAGTGGCGCCGGTCGCGTGCGAAGCCTATGCCGCATATAAATTAAAACATAATTGTGTTATCGTGAGCTAGCGCTTTAATGCGTTTAGTTCGCGACGGAGCGAGGAAATAAACGCTATGAAGAAATTAATTTAAATATGATAAAAAAAAGTGTTTTATTTATTATGGTAAGGTCCCAAAGGCAAAGACCGTTTCGTTGGACACGCGACTTAAAGATTATTAAAGTTTAATTAAGTTTATATAAAAACTGCTGACAGGAAAGATAGTGGCATGTTTTCAGATTGATGTAATGGTTATTTGCATAGAAACTTTGCTTGAGAAACAAATCCACCGCATAGCCCGTCGAGTAAACAAACGAAAATGGCTACCGCTTATTACGTACTTTCTCGTCCAAATCTTGCTTGTTTATGAAATAAGAAAGCAAACGAGTAGGTGTGTCACCTAATGGAAAGCAAGCAACGCCTCTCATAGACATCCGCAGTGCCATAGGCATCGCAGAAGCTTTACCGGCCTTTAAGAAAAATTTAATGGAACAATTTTATTTTCATTGATTTCATTTTATTTGAGGAGAATTTATATATTTAACATATGTACACAAATAACATCTCGATTCACTTTCGCCAACAATGTGAACTCAGAACTCTTGCTTCAGAAGCAATGTACTCAATCACTGAGCTAGGCGGTTTCCCGTTATAAATACTTAAATGAGATAAAAAAAATGTATAATCTTTTTGACTTTGATGTCTTTCTCATCTGATCTTTTATCGTTCCATTTTTAAAATCTACTCATAGATTTTAGTGTTGACTAATAAATTTCTTGATTCGACTTTCACCGTTGATTTTTTAATATGAATTTAGCCAAATCGTCTATCGAAAACATGTTTTTGATTAAATTAAATGATATGAAATCAAAGAGATACATAACATAGAACGAATATTTTTAATTCTGAGCATAGAAACACCTCTATTAATAAAAGATAAACTTAAATAACTCACGCACTGCGAAAACTATGGACTTAATTTTTATCTTTTAACAATTGATATGGAATAAAAAATGTATAGACCCTATATTAAATTAATTATTCTCCTTTATTAAGAAAGGACCTTGCTTTTAAAATATAAACAAGATATATTTTTCTAAATGACAAATCTGAAAGAAGTTTAGTAGAAGCTAAGCATGAATTAAAAGTTGTATAAGAATTATATTTAGACTTATAAAAAAATAAAGGCAATAAGAATCAAATTTCAATTTTCATATTAAAGGACTAAATGTAGACGGACAAGAGCGTCATCATCTACCTAAGAGAAGAAGAGTAATTAAAATAAATCTCCGAACCCGAATCCTTTTGCTTAAAGTAGGCATTACCTCTAAATCCCTCATTTTCTCAGGGAATGTCCGATACTAAGACTGTGTTGAGAGAAGGGAAAGAGAGAAATGCTCAAGGAGGTAAGTATAAAGTGCAGTCTCAAAGATTACGCCAAATGTTCAATAAAATAACTTCAATATGTTCTTTATTTTGTTATAATATTATTTTGGATGAGTGGCGATTTACTACGGTGCGCTTCTCCCGAAACTTCTTTCCACGCACCACCATTCTACAGAACCAGCTGTTAACCTCAACTGCTTGTGGTACACAGTGCTTTACAACAGACTTGGTTCTAACAATCCTACTTGAAAAAACTAGTTTTCCTACTTGAAAGAGATCTATCTCAAACCGTAGAGGAGTGCGTAAAAAATACCTGTACCTACTTATAATACGCCGATTCGTTCGTAAGTGTAGGTGGTCTAACTTCATATAAAATTAAATATCGCGGCACTAATTATCATATTACGAGGTAATTACTTAAATTCTCATAGTGTTATTGTACACATTTAGATACTCTATATTTCAAACATTAAATCGATATGCAAATGGGTAGCGACTGGCAAGTCTGACTTCTATTGTGCGTTTGCGGCATACGAGAACAGTACTAAGTTAGTCTAACTTTAACCAGTTTAAGCTGGTTAGCTCTAAATTTGTGGCCTATGAATGCTATTGAAATTTACAGCATGAAGTTTCGCGCAGACTTCGCATTACATTTATGCATAGTTCTAAAAGGAAATCTTGTGCAATGTTGTTTGCTCCAAGGATACTGATTTATTATTGTTGTTGTTTATCAAGGTTAAAATTATTTATGACTTAAATGATCTAACAGTGTATTTTGGGTTTGTTTTCAATACAGTGGGGGACAGGTTCCATATCTGCATAATGTGTTTTGTCAATTTTTATGCCTAAAATAATTTGTGGGAATAATAACAAACAAACAAAATAACATATAGGGCGTCCGTTGGCAGATTTAAGTGATAGGTCGAATGATCAATTAACGCAATATTAAGAAAACACCCTGCCTTCACTTTACGCACATTGTTTTAATAAGATGACGCCACGCCTCATACTGCTAGAGATGCCATGGAGTTTCTTTATGATTTCTTCCCTATATGAAAGGGCTTTTCAATTTTTAATCTGTTATATTTTTACAGAATATAGATTTATACTGGTAACCCAGTTACTTGATAGTAAAAATATAAATCAGCATTCTCATGATACCTGTAACAACACTGAGAGCTTTGCAGATTTATATCTTCCTTTTAGACTTTGAAGGATAATGGAAAGAGGCAGACAGGAATGAGAAAGGGAAGAGAAAGGGGGAGGCTAGAAGGGGAAATGTCGGGCCTCAGGTACTAAGCGCTTAACAACTTATACTATTCAGATTTCGGCCTTCTGAAAGACTGATACTTCTCTAAATGCGTCGGCCAACTCATGCAAACAAGAAATTGCCCACATTTCTTTTACAATTATATTTTACGTGACCAAATTAATCGTGGTCTAAAGAGAAAGAAATAGAATATAGAAATAAACTGTCCTATAAATAAACACAAATTTTAATATTGCTGTTATCCCCGTGAAGAACTGTTATTTAATATTATAATAAATAATAAGATTATGAAAAGTTTCAAAACATTGCCGTTTTATTTGTTCACTGTTTGCTTAGCGGTTTAAATTGAATATTACCACGCGAATGCAACATAATTTACAACCAACAGCGTTTTATACATACTGCAGAAACTAAGTCATTTCTTCACACAAATATGCATAAAAGGCGGTTTGGAACACTTTAATGCAAGGGATACAAATATGATACTTTAAAAAAAAGAGCCCTCCCTTATTTTTGTCTATTTTTATATTGTACTTCCCGAAAATATTAAAAAGTGCTTATATGGGGATGTCTCCATTAACACCATGCTCCCCTCGGGTCCAACTATCGATTCTTGTGATTTAAAACATATTTACACTTTTTGTCCCGCTCACATGTTGTAAGCATTATCTAACCGGCATACCTCAATTGACATTCAAAGAACAAATGTATCATTGATGTGAGATAATGAAAGAGACGTTGCTCTTAATTGGTAACATGTTTATTATTATACTCCCACCAATTTAAAATCATTGTAAACATAACGGTATGGACACAATATATACATTCAATAACTGAGCTCGGGGATACACGCTATATGTTCATATATTACAAGAAACGATAGCGATCAAGACAAAAAAAGTTGATATCGGTCTTAGTACTTCTGAAATTGTAACAAGAAAATTCACACTGTAGAATGAGACTGTAGTGTGGCGTGCCAGCCGTTCTTCTCGTCGTTCGACACCCGGGATCTTTAGGGGGTTTTTATCTTGTAATAAAATTCTTCAAAATTATATTATTTTAATCGTCTTATTTCTTTTTACATTTATATCATATTCATTATTATTACTCTATTATATTTTATACTTTTTAATTAACATTTTATATATGTGCCGGACGAGTGACATGTCTATATATAAACGACGTCAGTTGAACTAATCATTTTGTTTTAATAGAATACTATTTCTTTTTAATTTCAAAAATCGAATTTAAAATGAAATAAAACAAAAAGTTTTATTGCATTAGTGATACATTTATTAATGTATCACTACAGTAGATATTGTAGAATGAGAATACTACATACACTCCGATAATGATTTTAACATTGATATTTTGAATAATAGTATCGCGCTTATAATATTTTTTTGCTGGTCACAGATCTTTTCCATTTTTGAAGGAATAAAAATGAATCCACAATTTTTTTCAAGGCGAATTGAACTCATGACTACTGTAACGAAAGGAGTAACTGCTCTGAGGAGCCTATTAGGTCATAGATCATATAAGCTTAACGAAAGACACATTTCAACATCACAGATTATTGTATGTTATTTATTTTTTATTTAAAAAAATATTAAAATTACAGAATATGCTATAATATAATGATATATGAGTGAAGTTTCCCCGTCTAAAATGAAGCACGGTGAGGATAACTAATTTTTCTACATATTTGTTACATTTCAAACGATAGCAGCTTCATATAAGAAATTCGAAAAACAGATGTCGCTAAGGCTTCTCATAGTAATTTTGTATATAATGCACGTCTTGCAAGCAGTCGTTCTTTTAAAAACTTCGCCAGGGTACTGCCGAGGAATATGCGTTCTCACTAATATAACACTTAAAAGTTCAGCTAGCATTTATTTAGTCCGCCATTGGTTCAATATGCTATGTGAATAAGTAAAAGTTTTGTAGCAGCTGTGTAAACTTGAAAGTGTCAAGTTGCAAAAAGTTAAAATACATGCAGAACTAACGTTAATAGAAGCAGTGTTAAATTATAAAATAAACGTGAAATAGTGCTTTTATTACAAAGAAATATAATATAATACAAATATTTATTTGACAATCCAATTGGTATGTGAGTAAATGACTATCGATTTTAATCGAAAAAAATATTAGCATGATGTAATGCCGCTGAAGTTTTGAAGTTTCTTAATCTGTGGTATTTGATGTGGATGTCATAATTATTTTTTTTTTCAGATATTTTTTTGGACTGTTCCCGCCAACTTGCATCAGTGACGTTGTGTTTTTATTTAATTTTCATAATCTTATATTATTATTAGTTATATTGTTTAATTGTGGTAGCGTATTATACATACTTTTTTCATAGTTCGATTAGGGCGTATAGTGATATGAGTGTATTAAGTGATATGAAATAAATGCGTGTAAAAGTCTATAGAAGATTTTGGTAGAATAGCCACCATTTTATCAAGTCGTAACGTAATAAGTTGACTAGTTATATTTCAAGAGATTTGATGTTATCGTATTTTACTTGACACTGGCATAATAGTTATAGCTAATCGCCATCAAAGAAAAGAAAAAAACATGTTCGTTTTGTTTTTAGTTAAATACTTTATTTATGCAACGTTTATATACCTAAATAAATAAAAAAGTTACCTCTTTCACAGTCAATCATGAATTACATTCCTGCATTGCATATTTACAGTCCATATATGCCCCAATGCTGGGAATAGGATCTTCCGATTTCTGATACCCTGATAAAACTGAGCCAACGAGGATTAGCGGCACCCAGATGCGGAATAAACACCTGTGAGCCAAATATAGCTGTAAGTAATACATATACTGAACCCTGCAAGCTTCGAACCCGCAAACATTTTTCTCAGTCAGTGGCGAATATACTATACTTTTCTAAAATACTCAATTCGCCACTAAGCTAATTAGGTGGTTAAAAGACATTTTAGATTATTTTTACAAGTTGAATGTTCTGTCAATCTACCTATGAGTAGCGTGGTGGGTAACCTATATAAATATTTCCCCAGTAGCCGGGAGGCCCCCTTACTAATATTGAGATTTATATGGGCTGTAAAAGAAATTATATTTTTTCTGATATGTGTTTAAGAAAAGACTATCACAAGCTATACAAAAGAAATTCAGATATGACAAAATAATCTGATTAATATGGAACTAAGTAGTTCAAAAAGTTGTCAAATAGCTCGTATTTGGTGCGGCCGCGTCGGTGAGCCAAAAATAGAAGCCCTAAACTTTTTAATAGGTAGAGGCGCTTTGAGAAGTCGAACCGTCGGCGCCTTCGCTGTCGTCGCATCCAGACAACTTTTATGACTTTCGACGCAAATTGCTTTGCTCTTCATTTGAATATGGTTTTAAATATTCTACACGTTTTATTTCGTATTCGTTACGAACTGTTCACTTTACTTAGTTCAAAACTTATACACGTCTATATATAACAACTTTTGTAAGTTAGTTAAATAATAATTTTGTTAGTTAAATAAAAATAATGTAAGTGTCGACCAATTGGCTCAGTGGCGGGGGCTCCCTCCGCCCCCGGAATCAGTGGTTGCGGGTTCCATCCCCACATCAGAATAAATATATGTATGGATTACAAATATATGTATATTCCGAATCTGGTAACCCCACCAATCCGCATTGGACAAGCGTGGTAGGTTAACATCAGTTCCTCCAGAAATGGAGAGGCTCATGCTCAGCAGTGGGATATATATGGGCTGTTTAAAAAAAAAGTAATTTAAGTAGTAACAGCTCAACCAATTGAGTTTGGGCTCATGTTCTAAGGACGTAAGTTCGATTTTACCATTGGACTTTAAAAACGAAATAAATTTTCCAAGCACAAGCGTTATAAAACTTATATATACTAACTTGTAGCTTAGTAAAAATGGTTAACGAGAATACTTGCAATATCAAAACATTGCTAGGTCTTTCTAAAAAATACGACTAATCATTTGTCTAAAAAAGATCTCAAGTTTCCGTATGTCACAGTAATAAATAAATTTAATATGAATTTGTAAATAATTATTAAATATATTATCTATATATGTGAAATATTTAGAAGCAGTGAGACTACTGATAAAATACAACGATAGATAGAGAGAGACGGTAATAGCATATATAAGTATTTTTGATATAAAAAACGAAAGACCGTCTGGGTCAAGTGGGTTAATCGGTTGTAAGGAATCATCGCTGTTGATTGAAATTTTTAACACCAGGAGCTCTGAATATACACTATCTGTTTTTAGAAAATATGTACGATACTGAGAGCGAAGACGAAAATTAAAAAAGTGAGTAGCAGAGGAAAAGAAGGAAGAGAAATATAAAATGATTCGATTAATACTGAAAGGCTCTCAGTGAAACAATGGTTTCATCACGATTTCAAGTTAGATGATCAAACTTATTTACATTTTCGTCAACGTCAGCTTCTGTAATTTGTTTCGAGTTTTTTGGATTATAGAGGTAGAAGTTTTATAGCCTCATACCTCCTACAACACAGATCTACACTTTCAAATTTATTTGAATTCCTACGTTATTTCTCACATAAGCTTTTCGCTTTAAATGATAAAATCGATACAATAAAATGTACATCCCTAATACACATAGTTACGCTACTATATTTAACGGAATTGAAATGACGAGGAAAATTGTAGCATCTAACTTTAACCCGCAAGTTAGCAAAAGCTAACTTACATAACTTAGCTCGGCATCGACTCTAAGTCGAGCGCTACGAACTAACCGATTAGATGAACTAAAACTTTGTCTTCGAGTTTGTCTACCACTATATTCCTTGGAATATTTCGATACATACTAACAATCACAGATTATCTTAATATGTAAAACAGGCTTTATGTGAATTGCAAATTAAATAGATAGATGAAATATTTGTATTCTCATCATCATTGTCATCCTGCAGTAGTCTACTGGTAGACATAGACCTTCCCTAACGCGTGTCACTTAGGCTGAGTTTCGGTTAATACATCCAGATCCTCCTACCTGCCCTGCGCAGATCGTCACTTCATCTAGTTCGAAGGGCATCACACATTACGTGTAACAAGACACAATCTTATTACATATAGTTTATAAATAAAATTCTCTGCCTATGAAATCAAAATATCTGCTTTTCTAACCCTTTATAAAACTCCAATATCTACCACAAACTGATGACAATGATGATATGCATTGATGTATTGATTATAATAGAGACAGTAAATAAAAGAGAACAGCAACATCAATAACGATATAAATGATTATATATCATTAAAAGACTTACTTTGCGGACGCAACGACCCAACTACATATTTATGTTGGCCTCCGATATGAGAACTCGCCACTGGTCACGATGTTAGGCTGCTTCACGTCAATTGTCTGCCTGAAGCTCGCTCGGTCAGTAATCACTGTGTCGCTTGTTTGATACCTAGAGCGAACAACCAGACGGTATTGTCACGTAAGCCCTTTTGACCGCACGGTTATCTCCCATTCTCTCCAGGTGACCTAGGTAATTGAGTTTTGTTTATACTGGCATAGATCACAAGTTCTGGCAAGACTGGTCTCTATCCGTTATTAAAGGAAATTCATTAAAGGCCTAATTGAACATTAAATGTCATTACAACACTTAATATGAGATTAGACAAATACGTCATACGTAATCAACACCTGGTCATAAATATTGATGGTGTACTAATGTCCACTCGGCTTACACTAATACAATCTGTTATAATGGGAGTTGATATAACGCGGATGGCACATAATCTATATTGATGTTACCATTAAAACCTTTTAACAGTGGGCTCCTCTCCATTACCATAATTCGAGGAAAGTGTCGCTAAGGGTCGGATCGGAAGCTAAATGAATTAAAATTTCCAATTCATTGATTCAGAAAGATTAATGGATGTTGCGTTACGTCAACAATGTTCGATAATTTAACATTAGAACTTGCTCGAAATGTAAATTGACAGTGGGCCAGTCAAACGTAAACAAAATGTTTCTTGTTCATATGTGTTATTATTAAATAGCATAAATATAAAAATGGTCGCGGATTCAAATCTTGTATGATTAACTATTTCCAAAGATATGTTTAATTTCTTTTTTAGAAACGGAAGAACAACGAGAAAGCCAGTAGATCAATCGGCAAGAATTGGGTTTGCAATTTCAGGTCTTGCGCTCGTATTTACCATTTCACTATTGACGTGAATTTTATTTTCCCCAAGTAGGATTATAAACTTGGAATGATTAAAAATATTTTTTGGTATATCATTACATTGCCAACTTCCTTTATAAAACATCTGTGATATCATGAACAATTCAGATTCGTATTCTTCATTACCTTTGGAAATGAGGGAAGTATTAGGAAGGCAAACAGGATAATATAGAAGTGAAATAAGAAGGTAAGGTAGCCGGTATAGAGTCAATAACAAACACGAAAACGAATTAGAATAACTTGTACGTAATGATTTTAATCGTTGCTTATTAAAGTTATGAATAAAAATATAATAATTGATTTACTTGTCAATCCTTCAGCCTTATACATAATATATTTCATTGGCAACTTTTTTTATCTTTAATTGCAAATACAAACACGTCCAATTAAATAATAATTATAATTACAACGGCATTATTGACGTTAGTAACGTAACATTCAATCAATAATGCAGTAGTTGTTAAAAACTGATGGATTTTCGATAGCCTGACAGCCGGATGTCATGGTTTGATTGGCTGCCAGTGCCTCGCTGCATTTACTATTAATAATCATCAACATCATCTGTATATTAGTATCATATAATGAACATAAATGCATTGATCGTTTTTGTTTAGAAGTAATCGAATACGTTATTTTAATCTTATTAATTTGATATCCATTTGTTTATATGAAAGCTAGGTAAGCAAACGCGGTACATATGATGTAAGCAAAAAGTTTTACAGGTAAGTAGTTATTCCGAAGTACAGTCATCAATCCGTGATCGCGGTGGTTTAAAATCTTCAAGAAATTGGGAGATTGGATGATCCCCAGATCCCCATGCCAAACAGTGGGACATGGACTTTAAAAAACGTTGTTTATTTAGACCTTTTTATTGGATGTATCTATAACGCTTAAAGTTTGTGTATGTAAACCGCTCAAGAAACTAAAAAAAAAACAAAAATAGATTAATATAAAACGTTAGATATAATACAATATAATCAACTGAAAGCAGCGAGGTGCGTGCAAGTGTTCTGTATAATTTAAGTTATCGGAGAGCCGTTGTAATAAACAAAATGTTTTATGAGACATGGATAATGATGTAATTCCTTGAATTACAGGACGTTTTATTACTCTAACTACATAGTGTCGATACTTGCTTGCAAAAATTACCGCAGCTTTTTAGTGCTGTAATTTTGGAATTTTGCTGACTCAAATCCAAAATTAATAAACATATCACTTTATTAAATATCTAATTCAAATTTTAGTCAATAGCAAAGTTTTAATAATTCTATTATATTATGTAGGACTTCCTGTCTTACGAGTGCATTTGCAACCGACCGATTATGTTTAAGTGTTCTGCTTGATTTTTTTATTTTTTCAGTTTTAGGAGGAGAGGATATTTAGCTGCAACGTCCATATATATTATTAGTATAGTGTATATAATATGTAGACTAATTGTCGTATCGTTCCAGAAAAAATTACAGAAAGTTGATTCTAAAATAATATAATATTTTTAACATTATTCAATTGAAAATAATTTTCTTTATTCATCTAATTATTAGCAGTTTGGCTCATACTTTATATTTTTATTATTTGCAGATTTTCTAAAGAATTTTCAAAACAAAAATTTCACTAGAAATGACACATCCCGCTTTACGTATTTAATTCTTTGATCAACAGGAATGGTATGAAAACAAAGCAACCATTTCACATAAAGATTAACATAAATTTTAAGTCTATTTTGACAACTTGTTGTATTGTGTCGATTTTGTTTTCGAATGACATAAAAGTTGATATTGTTTGGATTCAACTCGAAGCAAACCACTCGAAGCTCTCAACGCATAATGACGATGTTTAAATGCTGTTTGTTTAAGTTCCACTGAACACAAACGCTCAGCCGTCGCGGGGTCGTCGACACACGATTTATTACTGTTCGGTGTGTGAACGGCTTAAAATAATGGGTTAATCACAAATGAAATAAGAGGGATTATACATTGATAGCTTGTTAAGTATTTTTTTTTCGTGATGCTTCTGTAGAAAGTATCTGTAGTAAGTATACGTTTAGTTATACCCATTAAGGTATGATTGATGTTAGAAATGTAGAGCAATAATGAAAATTCTATTTAGTTTCATCAGTAAATTGATTTTTTATAAGTGTAAGTGTAATTATCTTTATAAATAGATATTTATAATTATAAACGATTGAAAATTCACTAAAGCACCTTGTCTATGTAAAATAGCTTTACAAATATGTGTGAATAGAAAATGCAGAGTGACTTTTTTGTGCTTAGATCTTATTTATTCTCCCTTACCATGGGAAAACGTTTTTTTCGTCTTTGAAACGATACGACATTAGAACAAAAACAAGCTTACACATTTGTAAAGCTCGGTAACGTTTCTGCATTGCCTATGGTGATGCGGATGTCTATGGGCGGCGTTGATTGCCTTCCATCAGGTGATACGCCTCCTCATTTGTCTTCCTATCGTATATTTTTTTATTAGAATGGATTATTTCTCTATAACCCTCTCATCAGGCTGAAATCCTCACACATGGAATGGTAGCAGATAACCAACTCGGGCATTAACATTTTCTAACGTTGTGGTCGCTCACGCGCTTCCCAGCGTTTCTACTAAGGCAAAATCTCTCCTTGGAAGAGTTCCTTTATCCAATACGCTGGCGAGCATCCGGCTCGCCAGCGTATTGAAGTTCATAAAGCATTTTTTTTTAATATGACAGCCTATAAATAGGCTTTACCCTTATTTCTAGTGGTATGGATATTAATCACTAGACATGTTCAAGCCAAATTGTCGTTACTTTCAAACTCTGAATGAATGCCCGTGTACTATACATATATCATAATGCGGAAATTGAACCAACGGCTCTTAACAAAATCAGTAACTGCGCTATTGAGCTATATATGAATATATAATATTAAAAATTCTACGTTAAAAAAGTATTTACTGATAACATGAGCTATTTAAAATGGTAGTAAATATAAATTTATACTTACCATAATTTATTTAACTGCTACTTCTTCTTTTACATATCTATCGACTATCTTCTTACATATCGTTAAATACATTTCATTCTGTATATAAACTTGTATTTGCGTATATAGCATAAGTGAATAATATATCAAACTAATGGAATCGTTTATTGCATTGGCTTGTACAACCCGATACACGAGCGGGTAATTCTGTTTCGAACTAATAGTTAATTATCAACCGCCTCGAGTTCCGCAACGGCAAATCGTAATATGCTCTGAACAATTTATATGAGAGATTAGATGCTAGCTATTGTGTCTTTGAGATTATAAAATAAGCTTGTATAGATTTAAAACAGAGTTACATGATTTGATTGATGATGAGGTTTTTAAAAATAACTAAATCCAAAATACTTCTAGTGATGTCACCTCGTGGCCAAAAGTCGACACGATGGAAATCAAATAACCACTTCAAATTCAAATAAACACTCTACAGATTTCTATACAGTTACCTGTGTGAGCGATGCTTAAAAGGGGCGAATTTTTCCAAACTACACTACTTGCTATTGTCACAGTGAGTCACAAGCCTCAGGATTGAAAGAACGAATGAAAATAAGAAATTTTATGCCATAAAAAAATAAGACGAACGATTGGCTCAGTGGCGGGGCCCTCCACCTACGGAGTCAATGATCGCGGATTCGATTCCCACATCGAAATAAATATATGTATGGATTTATAAATATTTATATATATATTCACGCCTATCCCCCTCAGGGGTTGGCAGAGACCACAGAGCTTCATCCGCTACCATTCATCGCAGCGAGACGGCTCTCCATTGGTCGCTTCTCGCCCTCTTGAGAAACAGGACATGACGGGTGGCGAACCACGTCGCCGTCATTTTCAGCAAATTATGTATATTAAATTCGCTTTTAGTGAATCTCACGAGCCGCAAGGGAGGATGGAGGTCAGCCCCAGCAGAGCCCTGCATGCTGATGTAAGGCACCATAGTACCCGGGGGAGCCCGATCTCGGGACGGTCGGCACGCTTGCGACTAAGCTCGCCCTTAGCCACGTATCCATTGGCACGGCAGGCCATGGATTGGCGAAGAGGAAGGGAAAGGATAGAGAAGAAAGGAAAGGGCAGGAACGGAAATGCGGATTGGAGGGGTTACCAGACTCGGAATAAATATTTATAAATCCATACATATATTTATTCCGATGCGGGGATCGAAGCCACGACCATTGACTCCGCGGGCGGAGGGTCCCGCCAATGTTACAATGGTACACTGAGCCAATCGATTGGCCCAGTGTACCATTGTAACAACGATATAAATTAATAAATTTATCCATTGGTGAACAGTTCTCATAACTAGTGACTTACAAATGCAATGTATACCGCTAATCGACTATGTCGCGATCAATTAACCAACAATTGATTTCGGTGTAGGAGTACCGAAGTTGATTGGCTTCGTAACTTTCACATAGACAATTCCGTTTATCAAATACGGGCACTTTCTTGTCGTGCATTGTATTTTATTCATAACGAGCTCTTGCAAGCTCCCTTAACTTTCAAATATCGCAGTAAACCTTTGATTGGGGTAAAATATCATATAAATCGCTTCTTGTCAAGTCTTCTACTATTTTGGTCAACAGTGAAATAAGATAGTCTATAGGTCGGATGGGTACATAAATAGAAAAACCATATATCACATACATACATACATATCCTAACGCCTGTCTTCCGTAGGGGTAAGCAGAGACTACAGATCTCCATCTGCTACGATCTCGGCATATTTTCCTTGCTTCCTCCACACTTTTATTCTTCTATCACTTCTTTCGTATCACTCCTTGTCTTTCGTTGCGGTAGTTTCATATCCCTATTATCCTGTCTGAATCCTTCTTTCCTTTCCCCTGCCCTTTCCTTTCTTCTCTATCCTTCTCCCTTCCTCTCCGCCAATCCACGGTCTGCCGTGCCAATAGATGCGTGGCTAATGGCGAGCGTAGTCGCAAGCGTGCCGACTGTCCCGGGATCGAGCTCCCCGGATACTATAGTGCCTTACCTCAGCATACGGGGTTCTGCTGGGGCTAACCTCCATCTTCCCTTGTAGCTCGTGGGATTCACTATAACGAATTTAAGAAAAGCACATATCTCCTTTTTTTAAAGACTGATAAAAAAGTATTTTGTGTATACCCATGAATTTTTAATTGTAATTTTACACATATATTAATTAAATGAAATAAACTAGTGGCAAACGTAAAATTAATGAATTAATGTTTATATAAGCATTGGCAAAAGTGCTAATTAGGTCTTCGTTTAAAAAAATAAAATAAAAGATTGTAGAAGATGTACTCATGGACTCGGATTAGATTTCACTTATATCAGTCCATATAACATACAAACGAGACAAAACGATTTGAATATTTGGATAACCTATTTAGTTTCATTGACTCGATATTTATCGAGTCAATGAAGACTGAAGCCGCAATCCTTGGGTACAAAAGTGGACTATTTCCGATAGGCGATTTATATCGTCGTAGAATTTGTAAGACATCGAACAATATATTGCTAAATAAATTACTGAAGTTATATGTATACCGCATACGAAGTGAAATAATTTAATTCTCATTAACATCCCCCTTCCTCTTTGTTGTGCCTGCTTAGTCGTTCACAAAGCGTTAAGTGGAATGTATAGCTCCAGCATCCAGTTTTAATTACACCTTCGTAAAAGGCATTACATTAGCGAAAGGACGAAGCTGTTTTATCTACAGTACACTTTAAAAGTGATCGTAGGTTTATAAGTCCCTCATACAAGCGTTAAGCAGTCATATTGAATGCCTCCCACTGAGAGGAAAATGCATACGGAGGGTATTATTAAAATTTGTTTTCAGCTTATCCGCAACTTTAGCAAATATATTTACTGTCATGTAAATCGAAAAAGTGCCAAAATCGAACATCTGGTGGCCTAACCCAATGTAATAGGAGTGACTAAGGCTCTCCGACTTCGTTGGTTGGGCCACGTCAAAAGAGCATATGTGGGTCACCCAACTAAACGACGTCCTATGGGACGCCCCAGTCACCGCTGGAGAGACATGATCGAGGATGACTTGCGCAACCTTCAAGTTTGCACCTGGCAGGAGGTGGTGCAGGACAGGGCACGGTGGCGTAAGATCTGTTCGGAGGCCATTTTGGATTGCTGAAGTTAGTTTTTTTTTAGTTCGTCATGTATGCAAATATATATTCGCTTATTTTATATATCGCAGAGCAGGCAAACGAGAATGCGGGTCACCTGGTGGTACGTGATCACCGCCGCTCATAAATATTCGTAATACTAGAGGTGTCTTTGTCGGTATGAGAATATGATTTTTCACACTGGGAGAGCTGTATTCGCATTTTCTCTATTATACATGATTTGAACAAAGAAGTTTTTCAAGGATTAACAATTTTTTTCTAAAAAATCGTTTCAAAGTTAAAAGCTACTGAATTATTTTCATTCGACTACATTTCACATTATAAAAATACTTTACATTTTTGTAAGGTTGCAGCAATTTACAGAGCTTATTAAATATATGTTTCATGGTTTCCATACCAAAAAGATACTAAGTGGTTAGCGGTGACCGATTAATGGAGAAAAGTAACCTATTAGTAGGTCTTTACCTCTAAGTTGCATCGCCCAAAGCATTCTAATGACAGCTACTTATTTAGTGACGCCCACTTCATGGCCCTGACAAGAATTTCATTCCATTTTCTACACGTATGTGGAATTCTAATCCTCATACAATACCAAAATTGAGTGTTATGTTAATATACGAAGTGAAATAAACGTGTGGCGTAGGCTGGGATTCTTTGAAGTTCGGGAAACGAGACTTGTGAATAAACTCAACATCTAAACAAGATTGCTCCAACGTAATATTTGAAATAAAGATAAGGCATGTTCTCCTTTTGAAATACACGTACAACAACAAATTATGTAAATTATGAAAGAGCTTAACTGAATCCTGAGATATGAAATATATTACAACACTATAAACATTGCAAAAAATCAATTACCAAACTTATTTTGTGAAGCTTCCAATGTCATTTGAAGGTTCTACAATAAATGGTGTGGACAGAAGTTTCAATACAAACGCACTATACTGGACCACCACTCATCCAAATGGAAAGGATAAACCTTTTTTGTAGAGAATCGTGTTCTAGTTGAATTCACAATTCAAAATTATTCTAAACAAATCCTGGCAGCAAGCCCCATGGAAATGTAATAAGTATAAGGTGTTGAAAAATAAAACATTTCTTTGTAGTGTTAAAGAATTTAGATATTCGGTGAAGTCATCAACAATTTACCTTTAGATTCATTTAAAAAAATCAACCTGTAAATACACGTTTTTTCACACGAAATCCCCTTTTACACGAATGTCGTGTTATTGGCGTATTTTATTACTGATCCGATTTTGAAACGTTTCGAAATGAGTGCTTTCCGTATATATAAAACATTTTATATAGACGGAAAGCAAAAGTTGAAAAGCAATATATAATCAGGCCAGGTGGCGTTTCTTGAGGGAAGCCTATTTCCAGCTATGATGATGATGACGAATATAAAATATTTTCTTATTCAAAACTTTTAACAGTAGCCGTGACAGTAAAATAAATTGAGTAGATGTATACCGACTTACAACTTGATATCTCACGTACTTGTTCATCTGAAGCATTGCAAATCACTTGCGTGGGCTCTCTCCCCGGCTTAGGAGTATGTCCTAGTGAAGATTGTGGCGACGGCTTGCGAAATTTATTAATGGTGTTATGTAAATATGACAAATCGCTGTTGCGGTTCATAGTGACGTATGAATGAACTGGTTCACTTGAGCCGACCGTGCCTTAGTCATCCCACATGAGAATGATAAAGTATCATGAAGGTGTATAATTGCTTCAGGGTTGCTCCGGTTAAAGCAAATATTAATAAAGGATAAGACAGTAAAATGAAACAGGGCTGTGTGATTTATCGACTTTCATATCGTTGTCGTGTAGTATTGAAATCAATGCCCTAAGTAATCAGAAAAGTCAAAGATTATTTATTTATTCTTTGGGATATAAGGGAGTACAATCATTATTTGTTACCAATTTTTAAAATACATGAGGTCCATCTTGTAGATGGACAGACATGAAAAGTTTCATCCCTACCATCTGGATGAATGGCAATCAAGTACATTCCGTTTTTTCCAGGAACTGCTTTTCACGCATCACTATCCTATGCAACCAGCTACCATCACCGATGTTTTAGAACCCATACGACATTGGAACCTTCAAATAACAAGACTGCACGTTTCTTAAAGGCCGGCAAGGCTACTGTAAACTCAACTGTGGATGTCTATGGACGGCGTTGACTGCTTTCCATCAGGTGACATGCCTACTCTTTTGCCTTCCTATACCAAAAAAGCACCGAAAACCGAACAATGGCCGAATAACCTTCGCAAATAAAAAAATCTAACACAGGATGGTGATAGGTTATACATACCGTCAGCGTTATAGGTATGAAGTGTCTAGCTTTACACTTGCCTACTTACACGCTCAGTATGGAGACTACGGACAAACCCCCGCAAAAACCGCATTTTAGGGGAGGCATATGTCCAGAAGTGAACTGCCGTAGGTAGATGATATTGAATGTTTTGTTTTAAAATTGATATGTCTATAATAACAATATCCTTTAGAGATTTGATGATCACCTTGATCACTGCATTAACAGGGGAATCGCCATTACGTTAAATATTTTCTAGCACGAACAGTACAACTGTGATATACTCGTATATATGTATATTAGAATATAAGACATCATTAGGCAACAATAATATGTAAATTTAATAAAGATAAAAAAGTATTCTTAATAAGTAATTTCCTCAATAACGGAAAGTCTATAAATAACCAAATTACATTTGAATCGATTAAACATCCTTAGAGAATACTCAAAATAAGAATTACACCGGATATGTGTATTTTATTAGTTTTAAAAGTATCTATTAATCTTCATCCATTTAATTCACATGTAACTAAATTCAATGGTACAAAAAAGAGATGTAAACCAAAACAACTTGTAAAGTTGTGATACACTTTGTCGACAATTCAGAAGCAAGTATTTAATATCATTGAACCGAACAAGCCACTCTAAGCTGTTGAGCATCTCGCTACGTTTACATACGACAACCAACATGTACCTAAATAACCATATGTACCTGAACAACCAAATGTGTACCCAAGGTTGAGTTAAACGTCCATAACGCCATGGTAAATTATTATTGATAAACATACAGAAGCTTAGTTCATTACTCATCTTTTAGAAGCAGCCGGTTATTGTCTAAAGTTAAATAGGACGGAGTACTTGGTCAGTGAACCGAGCCCCGACAACCAAACTTAGTTACCTAAACAAACATCGTGGGTCCTCAGTCAACATTTGTAAGTTCCACGTTTTTTTCGTATTACTGCAAACGCATTTGATATACACACTAAAGTTTTATTACATACAATACATATCAAAAATTTCTTCCTGCTTCATCGATATCTGAGGTCATCGTAGAGCTAGTGAATAGAGCTACATCAGAGAATAGCATCATAGAATAATATAATTTTACAAATGTAAAAAATATAGTATTTTAAGGACACTGTCTCAGTGTAGATTTTATTTCCGTTTTTTTAAATGCGTAGTGTTATGTTTATTTTTATGTAACTTTGTATTTCTCCATATTGTCTCCGAATCATAATTGTATAAGCGTAAGATATAAAATTGTTTATTAATTAATTTGAATCTTTTAAAAATTTCTACAGCTGTGGAGTTAGTTATTATTTTTATAAAAGTGTTTACTTATTAGTATGTCACTTATTATAGTTTTAGTTATCTACAACACAAATACTTTGTTATTTTTCATTATAAATATTACGTTTTCAATTTACACATAATTCATGTTATTTAAACAAAATTCCTGGTAAATGTTATTACTAAAAATAATGGTTATAAACTTGTTATAATTATTATATATTATACTCATTTCATAAATATAAAAAAAGATTTATTACACGTTTAAATGTATACTTATTTCCATTCAGTATGAAAAAAACCCGTAGATGGTGAAACGCCTTGAGAGTTTTAAAAATGTAACAGCCCTAATGGAAGTCTTGATAATTCGATTGAAAGAGTTGTCAGTAACGAGAATAAAAGCATCGCCCCGGCAGCTCGGGCCTGGCAGGCGCGGAGGCCATCAAATTTTATCATAGCTATTGACAATGTTTTGGCTAGCGACGTCATTTCATGTCGATAGACTTCCATAAACATTACAAGGTCTGACGTTAAGCTCATTTTAGCGAACAAGAAAATAGTCTTCGATTATGCAAATGATTATTTGTTGCTCTTGACTATCGATAAAAGTATAATTTATTATTCTTATTGCAACTTTTGTATTTTCTTTCATCCTTGCAAATTAGTAATATTTATTATTTTTTAAAATAAGACTAGTAATATTTTTATGGAAGAAGTAAGCAAACAAGAAAAGGGTCATATCATATTTAGTTTAGTAATCAACGCTGGCCATTATCATTACAATATTAAGGGCACTGCTGATATGTTCATGGCCTATCTAAGGTGAGTAAGGATGTAAATAATTCTTCTTCTTCTTATGGACCTATATCCCTGAGGTGGGGCAGAGGGCATCCACAGTGCTTCTCCATTGGGATCGGTCTTGAGAGACGCGCTTGATTTCAGGCCACGTCAGCCCGATGGATTTCATCTCTGCCGCTACGGAGAGCTTCCAGGTGTATTTGGGTCGACCTCGCTTCTATTTTCCCTTGAGGAGTCCAATCCAGCGCCTGTCTGGGAATGTGATCCCGTTTCCTTCGGAGAGTATGGCCTATCCAAGTCCACTTGTGGCGCAAGATTTGAAGTCCAACGAAGGATGTAAATAAGAAGAGAATAAGTAAAAGGGAAAAAAGTCGAGCCTCTAGACCGCTGCATTCACCGTATTAAAGGCGTGCTGCCACTTAAACGATGTAAAAACCTCGAAATGAAATCGCGGATAAAGTCGCGGAAAGCAATTTCATAAGAACATAAACAAATGTATTTGTTTGCATGACTCAGACAGGAACAAAAAACAAAACTAAGTGCGGTAACCTTATATGGGACAATGGCGGCCAGTAACAACGTGCATACTATTTAAATTGTAACACAGGAATTTAACTTTGTCTTTAGCACATAATAGGGGAATAATCTCGGTGGGAAATAGAAATGTGAGGTGATTGTAGATTTCCATAAGAGCATAAATAGATATACATAAAATAATATTGAAGTGGCAACGAACTAGTCAGTTGGCTTATAACTGATACCCGTTGGAGAAAACTGTGGTAAGTGGAAACGTGTGGTAATAGAAAACGTGGTATGAGACGCCCACAGGCAAATTGAGCTACGATCTGCACGAGGCATCTAGCAGAACATTAGGTTAGGTGGCACGCATTGGGATAGATAGACGTATGTTCAGCAATAGATTACTCCAGATTGTTAATGATGATAACTCTTAAATGTTAAACGTTAAACGAAAATAGTTACTTCTGTTGAATTTTATACAATTAAATAAACATTTTCATTTCTTGTTTGTGGATAATTTCCGTTAGCCAAAGTGTCATTCCAACTACCTAACGCTTGTGCTATAAAAATATCTACTTACCTAATTTATCTTTCTCCATCATAATTATAGAAATATATGAATAACTACATAAAAATATGGCTCATGTCAATAATCTAAGAGTAGAATCATACCTACGACCTTAGATCGTAAGATACGATCAAAAGGCAACCCTTTCCGTTTAAGCTATTTCTGCTTAAAGTGAATATAGAAAGAGGACTAAATATAATATTATTTCTCGAGTAATAAGTTTACAAGTATGCCCATATTATAATCCCACGTGAGTAACGTTGGCGGGTGTGCTCTGGCTGCAACTCATTAATTTGCCCCACGCGCCGCCTCTTGCTACGGGATTTGTGGAATTACTATTGTTTATGCCACCGCCGACTTAAATAATGATTGTTCTACATTTACACGCTGCTTGTGTTTTCAGCCGGCCTGATTGAAATTTTGTTCACCGACAAATTACGATAACGGGCCGAGCTTGTTCACAAATATACATATTCTAATCTTCCTTTAAATCTATTGTAAAGACAGATTAATTCTTTCGTAGAGACCAGACCTACTTCAAAAAAATAATTTGTCGATATTAAACTTTGAATCTATTTTGAAAAAGCCGGCTTTTTCAACATATTTTATTAAGCCTTAGGAAACTTTGCACGCACATTCAGTTCCCGTGACAATACAATATTATAACTTCAATGTGGTAACGAGAGTCTGACAGTATGTGGACAGTGGAACACTTCTACCTCTTCGACTATAGACTCATTTGATTGGCTTTGAAGACACCCATATATTATACGTAAAATTAAGTGAATAACTCACTTAATTTTTAATTAATTTAAAAAGAGTGCAAGTTAATTACGGCTTAGAAATGCATGAAGGCATGAAATATCATAATGATCTAGATCCATTAGTTTCAGCTATGTATTGTCAATCATTTGTTAGAGTTTTACTAAGTAAATCTTTCACTCTCACTGCTGGGCACAGGCCTCCCCGTTTCTGGATAAACAGACTCATCATGCTTGTCCAATGTAGATTGGCGGGGTACTACGTAGATAGGAAAAATAATTTCTATAGTTGTAATATTTCATATTAAATTCAATTTATTTGTCTATTAATTTTGAAACGGCTGTAATTTAAACCGGTGAAACGAAAATCCTACAAAAAGCCTGTCAATTCCAATACAAAACGAATTTGGCTGCAGGCTGAATTCGATTAAGCCCGAATACTAAAGCAGTTTCGGTTACATAAATAAACAAGCAATAAGCCGATGCGGATTTGTATTTAATTTAATTTGTACGTAATAAATTTGGGCGCTGTGCTTTATGTAAATAATGCGTATTTTTTTCATTCAATGCGCCCGGATATGTTTGGCATGCCAAAGCGTGAGCCGGAGAACGCTAATGGAATCATATGTTCACTTCAAAGAGCTATGGCTATTTCCAAGCGACATTTTCGTGATAAACGACAACAGTCTGCCAAAAAACTAATGTGCTCTCGTATGTCTGATAGAAACGAAAGACTGGAGCAGCGATGCGAATGTAGAGAAAACGCATGTTCCAACATTTATGGACGAAAGTCGTCGTATCAAAAAAATTTTAAACGCTTTTCATTTCCTGTTCGTTTTAGTAAAATCCATATTTCAGATTAATAATGTAATGTAATGGCGGGTCACTTTTCGGTTGTCTTCCGTAGAGTCTATTATACCTGAAGATGCCTCGTGTTGGAGCGAAACACGTGTCGTTTACAAGGATGGAAAAGTGGTAGTGTGTATTTGGTGTTGGAAAAACACACATTATTAATTTTCTGTTATTGTTTTGCTTGTCGCGGATCTTAGCTAAGTAAAACTTTTAACTATCCACATATCCATATTTCAATTGAAAGCCTTTTTCGTTGAATAAGACTTATTTTGTTTATTCAACGAAAGCTTAGTTCAACTAAAGTATACAGCGGCAGTCCATTGTTGGACGTAGGTGGCGCCCAAAACTCGCCATTTAGTCCGATTTTCTTCACTCCTATTTGTCAGTATATTTAATTTAACGCAGCCCATAGCGAGTAAGCGAATATTTCTTATAGGCACATATATCTTCAGTTTTAGAATTCAAGTAGAGTATAGAATAATACACCGAATTCAATACTACATATAGAAATATAGTTTGTGATTATTTTTAATTAGCTAAAGACAACATTTTTTTAAAGCCAAATATTATGTAGACAATACCATATCCTCTTTTATTAATCAGTGCATACAATACTGTGAATTATTAAAAATTTGCCTAACTAAACATTAAAAGAATAAATTGTTCATAGACAAATACTTGAGAATTTTTTTAACAAAATTTTGTTCACCTGTATTAATAACAATTGTTATTATAAGAAAGAAGTTGTTTAATTTTCAAGACGCGTATCAGCAAGCAGTGTACGTCACGGGGTACCAATTGTTAGTTTAGGACCCCCTGAACCCCATACGTTATTCATAACATATTGTAATAATAAACTAACAAATCACATATTAAGGACCACCCTTATGGATTCCACATTTACATCGCGGGAGGTATATGAACAGTGATAAAAAAAAATATGAATACGAAAATAAGAAAAGGAAAACAATAGACAGGTAACGAAGTGTGAATGTTCTGCATGATTCACACTTACTTATGTTAGCCAAGGTTGTCTTTAGATTGAGGGAAAGCTTTATTTGAATATGTTAAAGTAAATTCCCATAAATCGTATATAGTTTCTACAAACTGGCAGCATCGGTCCCACATTATGAGCAAGGAAACTGATCGACTAAATTGTAGAAATATTTTTGAGCGTCCTTGGGTCTTACCTGTTTGAACAAGACTAAACTTAATAGCGAATTACATTAAAGTTCAAAATATGTTGTCGTTACTTAACTATAAGGTTTACGCATCCTATGAAGTAATCAGCATTAGCCTCATTGATGTCGTAGATTAAAGTATTAACATCAATCTTCTAGCAGTATTAAGTTCAACTGGTGTGGTTAATAATAATTCGATTATTGTTTAAAACATCATTATTTTAATTGTGATGAATACAAACAATATAGCTTCTTTTACGTTATCTTCATAATGTAACCTCGCTTGTATACTCGTATATATAACTCTACTTCAACTCGTGTTGACTTGTACTAAAACATAAGTTGTGAGACGACATGGACCATAAGCTCAAGCCGCTTCTCATTAACTCAAAACTCTGCACATGTATCGTCGTGTAACAAAAGGAAGAAACAATGTCTATTTGGATAAAAGATTGAAAAAAATATGTTTTCAATTTATGAATAATTTATTTTTTAACTTTTGAGACAATAATGTATTTTGCATATAGCATTTATCATATCCAACGTTTAATTCAGCAAGTAATAAAGCAATCCTGATCCCCAATCCACCAAACAATCATGGGGAAATTGCGGCAACAACCTTTAATTGTAAGGCGGTTAAATATCGAACAGTGGTCTCTTGCAAATTGTATATACATTGATGTCAGACATACATCAAATACATCTTACTTGCCCGTAATTCCAGCCCAGTATTCGATAAAGCTGTTAAAGCCAATGGGCTACCAGCATTAACATCTTTGAATCATATGTATGACACAAAACTAACATCGCTCTCGTTAGAAGTACGTAGATATACTAATAGTGCATAAATTAAACTCAAATAACATTTTAGTTTCAGATTAGCGTCTGCGTAAGCAAGTCACTGTATACATTATTGGTGTTGTGACAGGCGGTGTAGGCGGGAAGTCAGACGGTAGTCGATACCAACTCCCCCTGGGAAATTACCACTTTCTTGCCGCAACTTGGGATGTTGATACACGTAACATGATTTGTCAGGCGCACTCAATTCGCTTACTTCTTTATTGATATTGTTTTGAGGATACATTTGCTACCCGTGGGATGGAAAACCTTAATTTTTGTACTTATATAATTATATAAGTAAAAAAAGACTATATTTGCTATAAAAAAAAATATTTGGATTTAATTTCTTCTGTTTTTATTTAATTATCTAAGTGTAACTTGTATTTACAATATAAATATTTTGTACAACCTGTCTGATATCTCCTGCATTTTAATTAAATTTCCATTGGATATTTATGGAATAAACTCGTTCGTTTATAAGATTCGGAATGAGATAATTTGTTTTTTTTTTTATTTGCACAGAAGATACATGAGACTAAATCTTTTAAGGGCTTTTTAATATTAATACGTTTAGCTTTTACAAATAAACATATTAATAAAAGAATTAAAAAGTGCTCGAAATCCATAATATTTGAAAGATAAATGTATACATACCGATAGATTGAATTATAAATGCAATTAAATACCACATTCACTAGTATTGCGTGAAACAGCACGGGCGATATAAAAAATGCAGCTAGTCCCAATCCAGATTTATTTCAACGCAAATAAATCTGTCAATTTCACTCAGCCTCCCAATGCCTACTCACTATTTTAGTAGTCGATATTCTTAAACCACTCGCTATAAAAGTGGATTAATATAATTACGAATAATATGAAAAAGTAATATTTATTTATAAATTACATTGCATTTAATTTCCATTTCATTAATCATGATTTAAATATTATTGATAATGATTTAGATGTAGTGAATAATAATTCAGATGTAAGTGATAATTAAGATGTTATAATATCATTTGCTTAATTTTTTATTGACTAGGTAAACAAACAAGCAAGTTACTTGGCTGTAAGTAATCATCGCCGCCATGGACAACAGTGGTAGAGCACTAAAAATGCGAGACAATAAGAATAATGAAAGGAGAAGAAGAAAGAAATAGAAGGCCAAGGGGAAAGGAGTTGTGACTACAGTTCTCAACACTCATCGAATGCAACGCAATAGCAAGAGATTATGGTAATTCTCTGGACCATGCGATCCATTTATGTTAGACACAAAAAGGTAAAATTCTAACATTTTGAAAATTTTTGTTAAATATTTTTGCTAGAAATGTAATTATAGATTCTGTCACATAAGAATTTATTTTCCTAATGAAAATTTATTATGTTAGGTCTTATTACCTAAGTGCTAGTAAGCAAACTTCATAAAATAATAAATTATACTGCAGGCTAAATCTCTTTACGTAAGCTTGGCTCGAGGGGAATTAGTTACACGTAGACACTGGGGTAATGAGTATGGTAACTATATTTGAAACCAAGTCGCTATATACGCGTTCATTATATATGTGATAACCAAGATATATAAGAATGTATTTGTTTTTCTGCTCAATAAAAGCTAACAAAACTTCAAGAGTTAATTTATTTCAAGTAAATTTAATGTTATTCTATATATTTGAAATACGTTCATTATGGCATTATATAATAGTCCTAAAAATTATATAAATTTTTTGTGAACAATTCGCATTATACTTAAATCAATAAGGAATGAAATGTTCATACACATAAATTAACCTAATTTATAAATTATAATTTGAAAAGTATAAATGTATATAATTCATTTTTGTTGATCGAAGTGAAATGTCTTTTTTGAAAATGAAAACTCTTCATATGTGTAAAACATTTATAGTAGGTTGTGTATAGCGAAGTGTGGATTCGAATATTTTTTTTATAAATCCGTAAAACAAATAAGTTTTAATACAAAATTAAGAAAAGTACTTTAACATATCGTTGAACAAAATTGTATTGATTTTTGTAAAACAACTAACCCTATATACGGCTTCACGGATCCAGTTTCTTTCTGCCCGTTCTGCTGATTGGGGAGCCTCTCACACTAATATTCTCAACACGTCAATTGATTAATTTTTTCAAAATGGACTTGTACACACTGACACAGTGAACTCATTTTTTCATATTCTCCACCCACCAACCACTACACACAACACCAAACACACACTACCACTTTTCCACCTTGTAAACGACACATATTTCGCTCCAACACGAGGCATTTTCAGGTATAGTAGACTACGGAAGACAACCGAAAAATCTTTTAGTGGTTGGTGGGTGGAGAATTGATGGCCAATTTTCGGTAAGTGGATTTTGTGTGGTTTAAGTTCCAAATAAATCCACTTCATTCAGCAGAAAAACACACATTATTAATTTACTATTATTGTTTTGCTTGTCGCGAATCTTAGCTAGGTAAAACTTTTGACCACATAGTGATGGATTTCCGCAAAGTAACGCCTGACTCCATTAATAGTCATTATTAATATTTAAAAATTTATTACATTTGAGTATCGGGCAAACTGGTGATAATTTCGCGAACAATTGTTAGTTTCTATGCACAATAGGCGCCCTTTTCCCCTATTTACGATCGAGATCGAGTCCATTGAGTCGTAACGAGTAGCGGCGGTACTACGGCGCGCCTCCGAATGAACCAATCAAATGAACTCGCGTTTCACTACACGCTTCAATTGCACAATAAATTACGTCGGCAACAAGTCATGTTACGAATAGATTAATACGTGCGTAAATTGACGAGATAAGCATATACAATTTGAAAATTGCATGAAAAATTTGATTTTGAATTAAAAAAAAAATAGGAATAGCGAGGCAAACGGGGAAGCAATTTACGCCACTCATAGCCATCCGCAACACCAAATGCATCATAAATACGTTGCCAGCCTTTAAGAAGAAAGCTTGGTTTTTGAAGATTTCAATGTCGTGTCGGTTCAAAAATACCACCGAGGAAAGCTGGTTTTTCAGACCATATCTGGAGAAATTAACATTAACCCGCCAAGCTACTCTAAGGTGAGACACCCAAACTCAGTATAAATACCACCCGACCAAGCTTATACTTATCCCAATGCGGAACCCGAACCCACGACCATTGATGAAAGCAATAGCTTCGCCCCTGAGCTAATTAGACTGTCAAACAATAAAAACTGTGTATCATTTATTTAAGCAGCAATAACTCATATGGTAAAAGCTGCACTTGCGATTTAAGTTCGTGGATCGGAATCATGCTGCCATTGGCCTTTTGATGTTTTTTTTTTAATTAATTATTTTTTCCAAGCACAAGTATAATACTAAATAATATTAGCTTAGTTGAACTGATTATCAAAAAGTCTAGTAAAAAAATCCATATTCTTGCTTTATCAAAACTATAAAATTTGTCACGTTTTTTTTTAAACAAAAAGTAGGTTTAATTTTTCTTTAAAACTCAGTATTTTTCTAAAATACTCACTATTTTTCATAGCCCATATACATATGTACTAGGCACGGACCTCCCAATTTTTGAAGGAATAGACATTAAATCACCACGCTAATCCAATGCAGATTTCCGAGGTAACCAGTCTTTGAATAAATATATATTTAACCCCATTGCGAAAATTGAACCCGAGACCATTGGCTCCGTAGGCGGGAGCCCCGCCACTGGGCTAATTGAATTTTATTTTCTGTTTATAACATAATATAATTAAAGTACGTAATTTTCAAAAGGTTTCTGAGTTTATTCACAATACTTTAACAAAAAAAAACATCTTACGATTGATAGCTTTCAATGGCTACACATACATAAAACAAGCTCAGTCATTTCGAAGATTAAACATTTCCACAAAATATGTGCACTCAGAGTAAATATATCAATGGGGGGGGAGATCAGAATTCATGAACGGTTCTCGTATGATCGTTGGGGCTCCGCCGATTGCTTTTCCATTTCCCGGCGTATATATTTTATTGTATGCCATATTTCGGAGAGAATGACTGTGAGGTCGAACATCGATGAGATATCGGTATCTTGTACCGAGATTGTCGAACATTCCGTATTGGTTTTCGATTGCCTCCGTGTATTTTTTATTCAGGATTCAGTTTATGTATTGGGGATAAAAGATTGAAATCGTTTCGTATACAGTGAGTTGTGTATAAAATATAGACGTTTCATTGAGAAAAATAAAAATGAGAGATAAAATTAGATGAATCTTGTATCCCAGCACCATAAAAAATACATATAAACGCCGTAGTCGTACGAAATAAATGAACCAAACGCACAAACCTGTAAATGTCAGATCGAATAAATATGTTCGTAATATATTCAATATTGTAAATTTATTTTTAGTATTAACAAAATATTACCCAAAACAGAAAAAGTTCCTTCGTTACCTTTAATTTAAAACTTTTTCAGACTACCGGCAAATTTATTTCGATGCGAACTATTTTTCTCTACGGATAAATTGTTTTAAGCCTTTCGTCGTATTATTGCCAATAATCTCTCTTCGAAAAAAGGAGCCGTAGTGTTCGGGCATGGTAAAAAACTTTTCGTTTTCGTGCGAAATTTGTAGGTAATAAACCAGTTCGGGACACGGAAGGGTAATAAAATGAGGATCCCGACGTCGACTACCCGAACTTTATAGACTTAACTAGGAAATTGTAGTTTAGCACAACATCGTAAATAATTTCACGCAGATTACAAAAGGAAATAGCTATTTGAAAATGAAATAGCCATAAATCAAATTAATTTTCAAATTAACATTGTTTTTATCGTATAAAATACCGCTGGACCAACAAAAGATAGGCAAAAGTTTGTTTTGCTTAGTCAAATTTTAATTCAAATATTTTTTACAAAGGTAAAATAATATTTGGTTAAAAATTACATCACTATAGTACACTGATATCGATAGATTTTAATTAGTGCATTCTATGCTTTATGACCTGAAAGATCTTTCTGATAGTCTTGTAATTCAGCAGAGTATTAAGGAAGCATCCCATTCAGCAAATAAGCAAGCCTAAGGTATCTTAGATAGCAAACGGCGTTTGACTAAACATAATATGGGTCACCCTGCTATCTATGTAGGAATATCAGAAATAATTGAACATATAGAGTCAAAAATTAAATTATAAAACTTAAGCCGTTTTCAAGTACTGATAATATATTGGTTGACGATGATAAAAACATAAAAAAAAAATAAAAAAGACTGCAAATTTATTTTAATGTATTTGTCTGTATCAAATATTTATAAATGAAATAAATCTTGTATCATATTTAATTTATTTAATAAAAAACTCACATTTTAATAACAAACTTAAAAATTAATGAAAGTATATCGTACTTTAATTCTTCGGGTATTAAGGTTAAATCTACCACCAGTTGCCACTCGCACGGCAGTTGGCTGCGCTCCAAATTATTTTAAAAGAATCCTCGTAATGTTCTCATTTCACTGGATCACGACATAGCGCTGTTTTTATTCCACTATAGTTATTGTGACGGTAATGCACCTGAAATGAACTGCGAAATTCATTTTCTTTTTAGTAAACACCCTTTGAATATAAATGGGTCAGGCATTATTATAGTAGAGAGGTTGTATTTGTTATTTTAATGAAAGCTAAAACAATACTTTTTGTTCTATTTTGAACAATGACTGAATTTTATTATATTTTAAGGTAAATAGAAATTATTTCAATTGCAGGATATACATTACACGGTAATTTATCATCTAAGATATATAATAATAATAATACTAACAATATAAAACGTCAAAACTTTAAAAAATGTAGGATACATTAAAAGCTAACTATATACGAGTATAATGATAGATTGAATTTTTAAAAAGTTTGCTTTGGAAAATTGTATTACGTATTTAAATTTATTATATTTTATTTCAGCTGCATAGATTGATTGATTCTTCATTATATATTTTTTAAATATTTGCAAAATTTATGATGTGTAAAGATATAATAAATTTGTAACCTCAAGAAAGGTTGTGTAAAAATCTCAAAACAAAACGGCTAACAAATATTACTTAAGAATAAACGTAAGAAATTACAGTACGACCTATTTTATCTACCTCATTATGGTAAACACAGTTCGCACGATAATTGCGCTTCGTACGTATGTACTCTGGTGTATCATAGAACACGCCATCTACGTCCATAATTAAGATATTTTTATTTCAACATTTCACGCGAACAATGGCGGTGAAACTGAAAAACGACAGGTTACGTGAGTGAAAACTGTTTAGTTAGTTTATAATGAAATGCGCTCGTGTTTGTTACAACCCTTTGTTGTCCTCAATTATTTTAAATTATTTCCCCCTTTTTTAAAAAAACAACTCTGAATAATGATCACCATGAAAATTTTAATAGTTCAATAAATTTTAAAGTCACAATCAGCTAAAAATATTTTAATTTTGATTTCACGTTCTGAAATTAACTAAGATAATAGAGGTATATATTTATATAAAATGACATTATACTAAAATAAAACAACGATTATTTTATAAGAAAAGTAACCCTAGTAGTTAATCACTTCCGTGTAATATAATTTATTAATAAAAGCGTGAAAAAATGTAGATATGTATATCTAATAATAGTGCACGAAGTCGTTATTAAAACTGTCGATACTCTTTGAGCTTGTTTGTATGTGTGTATATGTATATTATTAACGAATCATATCATTATTACTGCATATTATTTAACTTTTAGTAGCCTAGTAGATATTTGCTGTGCCCACAGCAAATATTTACTGGGCCATCCTGTCCATCAAACGATTGTGTAGCAGAAGTCAATATTAGCAACATAAATGACCTTGTATATATTTAATTGATATATATATTTTATTAATTTTTATTTTTTCACAAAGTCCTTATTAAAACTGTCGATACTCTTTGCGCTTGTTTGTATGTGTGTATATGTATATTATTAACGAATCATAACATTATTAATGCATATTATTTAACTTTTAGTAGCCTAGTAGATATTTGCTGTGCCCACAGCAAATATCTACTGGCCACGTGTCCACCAGGCCATCGTGTCCATCAAACGATTGTGTAGCAGAAGTCAATATTAGCGACATAAATGACCTTGTATATATTTAATTAATATATATATTTTATTAATATTAATTTTTCCTTTAGAGAAAACTATATAGTAATGTTTTTAATATCACTATAATTCGTGTTAACGAATTCAACTAAGCTAATAATGTTTATGATGCATATGAATTGTCACTCAAATCGTAAGTTTGACCCTTACCAATTGAGCTAAGTTATACAAATATATATAAATAAAAGGCAGCAATATACTTATGATAACTTATCTAAAGTAAACCATACGTGTTATCATCTATTTTTCAAACAATTAAAAATGCTTTTTAATTTTGTATAACTTAGTATTTGGTATAAAATCAACAATACATTTTTTCATTTAATTTCCATAAGTAACTTCTAGCGGTTTACCTACAGTAAGAAAACTGCATTGTAAATTCGTATTTTTATACATACATACTCGTTCGTTCCCAGCAATGGGAGTGAAATGATATGAGTAAGCTCGGTGTGTGAGCCACGGTGATTGACGGAGCTTATGAATACGTGATTAATGAGACTTGCGCGGCGATCAGGAATTTTTTGTGCGTTTAATTTAACTTAATAGCCGGCTGGAAAAAAAGTATAATGAATAAAGTAGAGTGACTCACAAACATTGTATTTTCTTTCAATAACAAAAAAACAATATGTAAAAATTAATTTTGTATAGTGACTTTGTAATACATTATGTTTGCCAACACATAGTTTAACCTATTTTTCCTTCAATTTATTTCTGAAAATAAATTTTACCAAAGAAAAGTTAAAGGTGTTTGTTTATATCGTTGATCGCTTGGGTCCATGGTTAATGTAATTGACTTTTCAGCTAGGGGTTCGGGATTTTATATCTCGATCGAAACTAAATCTTTAGGTTTTGTAATTGACTGGTAGAGAAATTGGGTCTGGTAGAGAATCTGGCCTTCCGAAATTGGGTCCGCCTTTCAACTATATTTGTACATAAAGATTAAGAAAAGAAACCCTTTAATTTAAAAGAAAGGTATATTTTACTTTATTTATGAACGAATATTTGTTCCGGTATGGGATAATTAAGTTATAAAAAATACGGAATATGTTTTACAGGTAAACAATTAATTACTATGACAGTCTACGTTTCGGCTTGAGGTTAGCGTATCGGCTTTTTGAGTCAAGGGTTCTGGGTTTATATCCGGATTGAAACTAAAAATTATTTTTCGAGTCTTTGGATGTAAAAAATTATTTAGGTATGTCTGTTATATCGAAAAAATTGAATCAGAATTCTTCTCTATTTTTTTGAAAAATAGTTCAAATGGATAAAAAATCAATCGACAGCGTCTTCTATATTTACGCACTTAACTATGTTTGACACTAACAGAATTTTTTGAAAAGCGGTCGCCTTATGCTTATCGGCTAATCTATGTAGATATATTATATATAACCCTCCTGCTAGATGGAGCGACGATCTGCGCAAGGTGGCTGGCAGAGACTGAATGCGTGTAGCCGAAGATGGGGCTAGGTGGCGCGCCTTGAGTGAAGCCTATGTCCAGCAGTGGACTACCGCGGGCTGATATTGATATTGATTTTATATAGTATACTGCATAACGATTTTGATAACTATTTAAAACTACTTAAAAATAATTAAAAGATATATGTAAAAATTAAATTCAAATATATTGGATTTCCATAAAGTACTACATGAGTTTATAAATTAAACCCAAATTTAAAAATCCAAAAGCCGCACACTAAGAATAAGATAATATTCAATCTTTTAATACTTCCTGTTGCTTTTCGCGTGGTATTTCGCGGAACATGTAAGCGTGCAAAATTTAAGGTCCTCGATGATCATTATTATTCATATTTTACGGCGGGCATTTCGTGCCCTAACGCAGTCTGCTCACGACTTGAACTTTTTCAATAAAACACCCCCCGAGATACCAGTAGCGCTCGGAAGTGCGGTCACGCAGAGAGCGTAGCGATTTTATAACTTTATCGGTGTTAGGGCGGCCCGATACCTGGAGAACCATCGTGAAGTACCTACTCACAGTCAAACTGTATTCCCAAACTTATGATGATATATGTTGATTACAAATATTTTGATTTAATGTGCATTTATTGTAAAACTAGTGATAACAGTTTATTTATAATAAACAAACATAAAAACCTTGTAAAACTAAAAAGCTACTAGTGACTTCCGCCACGTAAAATTTAAAAAGTTTTAATTTAGATACAAATGTGTCTCTTACCTATCTCAGACTTTTTCTGGATTTACTATTAGTTTTTTTTGTTTAATGGTTAGAATTAAATTGTTTAAGTAGTTGAGCTGGATAGATTACACGTTGTAGTGTATTTATTGTATAACACGTAAGTGAAATACGGACAAGGGTCGAAAACGTGAAGCAGATGATGAAACTTTACTCATTACGCTCGTATTTCCTTGTTTTGTTCAAACAACTATCCCACAAATATACAGTTTTGTTCGAGTAGTGAGTAAATAACGACTATAATCATAAATTATACGAAAAGGATGCACTTTCAATATTCATAGAACAGGGGAAGTTGTTTAAAAAATATATTAATTATATTTTTTTAACAGTGGAGCGAGTGGAGAGAGTTCTCGACTTCTAGGGGATTGGATACTCACCACGTTTGCCCAAAACAAATTTTGGGACAACCAGACACAGAATAAAAATCTGTAGGCCATACAGATTTTTGTTCCGATGTGGGAATCAAACCTGCAACCGTTGAATTTGAAAATAGTATAATAACTTCCTTTATCATCTCATTCGATATATTGTGATATTTGTGCATGTACAAAATTTTTATTAACATGCTAAATTTTTTTGAACTTTAAACTTAACTCAACTTTGAAATAAACAAGAAAAAAACAATCCCAAATGTACACTTACAGAGCGACATCTTTAAGATAGACAGAAGTATAGAAGATATATAGAAGAAATAAAGAATTAAGAGTTACAAGGTCAAAATCCTGTCCTGAGTCCTGGCAAATAGCTTTCCGTACGGCTCTAATATGGAAATTCTGCTTTTATAGATATTCGGAGCGATCTTTTATCACGGAAGTACACATAAATTTTCCATATAAAGAGAATCGCTGACACTGCGTGTACCTATAATGAAATTCGAGGCCACTGTGCCGACACAGACTAAGGCACATGTTATTTGGAGACGATATATCAAAGGTTGACAATAATAAACGGTAATTTTATTGTTATGGTAATTGTACTGGCAGTCTTCCAATCATGAGAAAAAAACTTAAGAAAAAATGTCGCAGTTTACTTAACTATTTGTAACAACATTTTATTTAGAAGGCTACACGAATAATTTAATAATAAAATAAAACTTTACTCAGCACGTTTACAATAAAACCATAACCCAGTTACCTCCAGCGGTGTTTCCGAATCGATACGACATTGGAACCTTGAAAAAACACCGTTACCGGTCTTTAAGAAAAGTGTAGGACACTTTTCTTAAAGACCAGTAACGAATCTGCACTGTCTATGGCACTGGGGATGTCTATGGGCGGCGTTGATTGCTTTCCATCAAGTGACACACCTGCTCGTTTGGTTTCATTTCATTTCATGCCTAATCCATAAGAAAGGATTTGGTACATATATAATTATTGGTTGCTATGCTAGCCCTTAATCTGTATTACCCATTAAAGCCAAATACGACTATCATTCATCTTATTTGCACCCAATCACTGACAATAGCATACCACCTGTTAACACGCTCCCAACCCTTCAACATCATTTAAGACATGCTCCAGTCTAGGATAAACTGTAAGTATTAATAAAAGCCGTAATTATATTCATAATTGAAAATTATTATGCAAATAGTCATAACAGGGCGGGCAGCCAATCCAAGCGCTTTAATTGCCTTCCAACCGCGATGAATATGAAACACGTTGTCTCCATTAGCTGCAAAAACGTTCGTGCTCTAGTCTTAAGAAGTTTCGAGTGGGAGGTTCGGAACACTAGAGATACACTTCAGTTCCAGTTATATAAAGGTAGGGTTACATAGGTGTATGATTAAGGCGTAGTTAGAAATATGCATATATAGATACCAATTTAAATTGAATGCAGCGATTGTTTTCGTTATCTGCGATAATATTATTTGAGGCAACTAGTAATTATTTAGTAGAATTTTGACTTTTATAACTTAAATATAGGTGTGGACTTTTCCCGCCAACTTACATGAGTGACGTTTTGTTTTTATTTTATTTTTATAATTTTATATTATCAGTTATTTTGTTTAATTGTGGTGGCGTATTATACAATATAGTTCGATTAAGGTGTATAAGTGGAGTGATATGAAATAAAGGTGTGTATCGTAACTTTTTAACTTGACTGAAAAAGTCCAGGTATAAAAGGTTTTGGTAAAATAGCCACCATTTTATCAGGACGTAACGTAACAAGCTGACTAGTTACATTTCAAAAGATTTGATATTATTATATTTTACTTGGCACTGGCAATATAGTTAAAATTGCCATCAAAGAGAAGAAAAGAAGTATAGGTGGCAGACTAATTGTGCCAATATCTCTTCCATAAAAATATTAAGGGTGTCCGGTGGCAAAATTAGGTATTCAACTTTAAATACTACGTTCAAACAAGGATCCTCTATTTGTATTAGGATATAGGTCAAATATTCCGTATTAAGTACATATTAAAATTTAAAACTTAATTCTGCCACCGGCTTTAACATTTTTATTGAAGAGATATTCAAATGTACAAGCAGATCACGCAATGGTAAAAAATCACCACCGCCCATTGAGCACAACATCAAGAGTAATGCAAATGCGTTGCTTACCTTAGGATAAAATGATTATAAAAAGGGGAAGAAGAAAGTAATAGAATAATAAGAAGAGCAAAGTAAAGAAATAGAAAAGGTGTTAAGACTTCTCCTTTCTCTTACTACTCGATACTATGATTAAAACCGTACTGCTGGATATTGGGCTGACGGATTAGAGATCACAGATTGGCTTTTATTTTCAGGTACACGTTCTGCCCATCTTGATTCCACATCCTCCCGTACTTGTTCCCACTTATTGAATACCCGCGAGAAGAAATGAGCTGACCCCATTTTATGGCAATAACGGACAGCAAATACATTGTTCGACTAATCTGCTTGGCACTGCTTTCAGAGACAAGGGACAAGGGCACAATTCCCGCATTAAGTCTACAGATGTTCCTTGCGTATCATGGACTAGACACCCAGTTTTTCATCACTTACAAACTGTTATACATAAATGACACATGCAAATCTTAAATTATTAAAGATTTTGAAAAAAGAATACAAAACATATAACTTTAAAACTTGTTAAATTATATAAAGTTATCTAAATAAAACATGTCAAATTAATATTATAATCTTGTCTCAAACTTGTCCGTCAGACTGACATCTACCGGCGCGAATAACGCAAAAATCCGAACAGAGTTAATGTTCCGTGATAACATCTGACAGGAAAATTAAATATTCATTTCAATAAACAACGAAACAAAAGAGCCAAACGCCGAGTGAAATATGGCTGTCAACAGATACACGCATTTCAGTAATTTGTTACGCTCGGTCGGTATTGTTGATTAACTTATTTATTTTAATAAACTAGTTATTTCTAACCGGCTAAGATAAAATGAATTTATACTCAATCAAGTAACATTTCCCGTATAAAAATGTCTAACATTTTTTTTTCTTTGAGTTAACGAAGTGACAATAGTCAGATTTTCAGGGAGGCGTATGTCTAGCAACAGACTACTACACACTGTTGATGATATGATCAAACGATGATGATGAAAAATATATGAAATATAAATCTAATTCACCCGAAGCTAATGATATTTTTTATAGAATTTAGAAACTACAAAACCCATATTTTACATATTTATCTAACTGTTATAATGTAATAAACAGCTGTTTGTACAATTTTATTTATTTATAAAAGCAAATCCATGCTGCACAATATACTACAGTAAAAAATAAATTTATTCTTCTACCAGTGTGTTCTTTTGGGACCCTCAATTCGACAATAATCTAGGCAGCCAACGGCTGAATCGGTATTTCGAGATTTTTACCAAAATAAAGTAATCAACATTTTCTTATAAACTTTGTATCATGTTTATATATAGTTCTTATAAAAAGAACTAAAAACATTTTAAAGTAAAAATAGAGTCGAAACCGAGAACAACGACTAATATTAAAATAAATTTTAATTTAAAACTAAAACGATGTGGACGTTAGAATAATTCGCTTGTCTAACATAAACAAATGTTTTCCACATTTATTATAGGACGTCTGTAATCACAGTTCGCTTGTAGGTTGGATAGGTTTGAGAACTAATACTAGACTGCAATATCGTGTCGAGTCTAGGCGCCACTGCCCACACAGCACCGTCGCGTCAAAACCCTCGCAAATGCAAGCCTATTACTATTCTAACAGTAAGTACGACCACAAAAAGTGTGGACGTCAAATACTTGATAACATTACTAATGTATCCTTCTAATTGTAATAATTTATGCGTACAGCCTAAATGGTTAAGTGGTGAAAGTATGGCTTTGGGAATAAGTGAACGTGGGTTCGATATGTATGTCTTAAAGGTATTTATTTCGAATGTTGCCCCGCCGGTCCTCCCGGATAAGAGTTAATGTCCGTTTCTCCTTCGCATTTAAGGCTACAAGATCATCATCCTCCAATTCAGGCGATTAATTACAATACAACGCGTGAAATTTGTATAATTTCCTTTTTTTTCACAGCCCATATATGTTTCACTTCTGAGCACGGGCCTTTCCATTTCTGGAAAAATAGACGTTTATCCACCACGTTTAACCAATTTAGATTGGCGGGATTACCAGACTCGGAATAAATATCTATAGACCATACATGTATTATAATTATTCCAATGCGGGGATCAAACCAGAGATCATTGACTCCGTGAGCGGGGGGCCTTCACTGAGCTAATTGGTAATCTTTAAATCTAATTGGTAAATCTTTAAATCTTAAAATATGTTTGTATGTCCATATTATTTGGCAAATTATTGCCAAAGCTTCAGTACATTATCTTTTGGTATAGTTTAGAAGCAGTTCTCGTGGTCAAATTGTTTCTGATAAATTCATGATACTTAATGTCTACATTTTAATATTTATTGCTACATAATTATATTTAAGTTTTTTTCTCACCTTAATTGATTTTCAATTGTGCCAATGGATTTCAATAATTCATACTAAATGTTTGTATCTACTTTAGGTTACGAATGTTATTAACAATTCACCTGTCTTGCGTGATGCTTACATTGTGGACAGCTCGTTAATGACCGGTTGTAGTCGAAGGCAGAAATATTAATGATCTGTAACAATCATTTACGTTTGACATGACTTACAAGAAACAATACAAAATATTTGTATATCATTCTTCAAAAAGAATTGGAAATGCGATAAAACTCGACGTCCGGCTTTACCAACGTTTTATTATCGATATTTTGCTAATTCTTTGAATCTGCGCGGGACGGCAGAGCGTGGGAAATCTATTCTTTTTATATCGACAATAAACAGTTGCACAATACATAAGTCACTTAAAATATTACAATCAAAACAATAATTAGTGTGCAACCAAGTACATTATCCACATCTAATGTTCATCATCGTCAAGGCATTACAGCGGCGGGTGGGCCTTAGCCTGGTCTAGTAAATTTTATCAGTCGGATGTTCGTTTAGTTTTTTCCCTCCAGCCCCTCACACCGCCATCTGAGCTTAGGCCTTCCGCGGCTTCTACAACCATCTGGTTTGCCGTCGAGTAGGCGTTTGGGTACTCTAGCCTCGTCCATCCGTACCATGTGCCCAGCCCTACGAAGGCGTACAATCTTAATGGTTTTTGATGCAGTTCGGCTCATTGTACAGCTCATACAGCTCGTAGTTGTAATGTGTAAGCCATCGCTCATTTTCCAACACAGGACCAAAGACTAATGTTAATAAATAATGTTAATGTTATAATAATGTTACCTTACCTTATACTTTTATATATTACTTACCTACCTTACCTTACCTTATAATCTAACAAATAAACTATAAGGGAATAGAGAGCAAAAAAGAAATGTGAAGAAAGAAGAAGAAAACTAATAATTATTATTCACGTTTGAAAGACAATTATTTATAATTATTTTCTTCAAATTGAGCAGATGTGGAAAATATGTCTATGTTATTGAAAGTTTTATTATAAAAATCAGCCCCGTGATGAAGAGTTGAACGCACACTTTTAGCAGGTAGTATTATAAATAGTTACATATTTAAATTCAATTTCCTGTCCTTAAATATTTATCTCACCTTGTGAGATGTAAAACTAGCGATTGCGTAGAGGACTCCTTCAATTAGTCCCAATATTTGTCCAATTCGCCATGTTAGTCAAGCCAAGTAATGCCGATAATAACCCTTTTTCACCTAATGTAAGTGAAAAATTTTCATTTAAAAGGTAAAAAGGACAATTCTAAAGGCATAAAATAATATATTCCTTAGAATGTTAATAGATTTTGTACTGGAAAGTCTTGTAGTAAAATAAGATATCGTTAAGCCCATCTAATCGAAACGAAAACAGGGATATAACCATAACAAACACTAACTGCTCCATTTGTAGTCAATTTATCGCCAGCGATACGAAGAAAACTCGGAATGACTTTTTTTCCCTGGGTTCTAAAACATCGCTTATCTGGCCTGGAAATTTACGCGGAGATTACAACCAAACGCGTGGGATGACACTTATATTGTTTTTAATTTCAACACGCACTCTCGACGCATACACGATACTAACACCCGTTTCATTGTGAAATATTTGTTGAATTCTCTTCTAAATAGTAAAGCTATAGCCACTAGTTTGCCGGTTCTCCTGGCAAAGTACCATACTCTTGTACATTATGGGCATCAAATGGTAGTATTTTGTCACTGCGTTTCCACATAGTGTATGTCTTGTCTTGTATGTCTTTTCCATCCATTATTTACATCCTTACCCTAAAATAATCAAAGCATCGAGTATTGCGGATATTCATGGACAGTGATGTTACTTACTATTAGGAGATCCTCTTGCTGATTCGCTTACCTCTTCCATATCTTCCACTCTTTATAAAAAAAATTGCAATTGTAATAAGTTGCAATTCGTGTTGTAAACATATTTAAACCTAGTGTAACACAATATACAACAATACAAATGAATAAATGTCATGTCTGAAAAAAAAACAATGGATAGAATGAAGACGTGTTGTTAGCTTTTTAAATAGATATAAACTTGCTCCTCGGAAGGCCCAATTTTGTATTGGTTCGAAAATATTGCTATAAGTAAGCGATATCACTTGGTCTCTATGGAAATTCAAATGGCACAATGACGAGTTCGTTCGTCATCGCGATATAATCGCGATTTAATCATATTAAGTTGAAATCTCGTGATAAAAAGTCATAATCATAATAGCTAGCAGTATTGTAAGTGGATACTGGTGACTTTGTGATCCTTAATTTACCTAGCCTGCACTGTAATTCCTTTAAGCTTCAGTTAGGTCGAAATTTATGTCAAAATTTTCTGATTTTTTCAATTGTCTTTATTAAATTAGTTTATCCACTATAAAAACATTTTTTTAATGATGAATTCTATCACGGATACCCATATAGAGTGTATAAATATATGTTTGCATGTTTTTATTATTCTTAATAACAAATTTTTCCTCAGGTCACTTTCTCGCTAACATCACATACACATTTCGTACAATGCCGCCAAAATATATAGAAGAAAACAAATATGGCCCTCTTTGTATGAAAAGACTTATTGAATTCTATCGCAATAGAAAATAAGAATGCCTTTGTCGCACACTTTTACCTAAATGCACCTTTAAAAATGTGTTTGTCCCGCGCAGAACTCGTTTACTCATCTTGGTGATTTTAAATTTGGAATATAGAGAATTTATGTTTGAATATTTTCTAACATTTTGCAAATAGATGCGCTACATTGCCGGCATTTGAGTAGTTTCATGTTTGCCTACAGAGCTTTCCTTAAACACGTTTACTGGAAGCTTCGGTGCATGCTTTACAAACGTTTACATGAAATCGATTTTAACCGACAACTTAAGGGTTTGTGTAGTTTAGTAATGACAGCCGCTAAAGTTAGGAAATATATGGAGTATTAAGGATATTGAAAGTTTATATTTTGTATATCGATATCGTATTCAATATCTGATGTTCATAACTTTTTTTATTTAATGATTTCAATTATCATCATCATTAATATTATTAACAGTGGAAGTCTACGGCTTAGCACTATTGTTCTTCACGCATCCAGTTTCTGTCAGACCTGCTCTGTACAGATTATCATTTCACATGTTTTACACTACATTGCCAAGATGCACACTCCACCCCTGCACTCATCTAATTCAACGGTTGTCGAGCCTTTGATAAACGTTACCAGCCTATTGTTATTTCACTTTTTATCTATTTTTTTTACTCATTCAAAACCCTGTTATAATAATATAACACTATATTTCATAGGTCTTGTGACATGAAGTTTAGTAATAACAGTTCAGCCCAGTAAATCAATAACCAATAAACATTGATTTTAATATAGCGTTTCACAAGAAATATAAACCAGAAACTATTGCCTTGACACGGTTTTATTCAGATTTTGCGTCTTTTTGTGTTTCGTTGATTAAATTCTCAACTGCATAAAGGATAGTCTAAATATAAACAGTGATCGTTATTCTATGTGAATAGTGCACATTAAATATCAGTTGCTCTGCTAAATCACGTTGACGTGAGTGATTAATCTTCGAAGCAGAATGCTTGTCGTTAGTCGGGCAATAAAGAGATAACAAAATAAATCAAAGGGCTATAAATATGGCCAGGATGAGCGATCAGTCCCAGAAATGTCCGATCGGATAGAAATTTACGGAACTTTTACGGTTCTAACATGGGACTAAACGAAGTATAAATAAATACAAAAACAGAACTCGGTTGTAAATTATGTTTTTTATCTATGTAGTGTAGTAAAATTGATACATTGTTGCTGTAAAGATGTTTTGTCCCTCTACATTTGTAAGTAATTACTTTAACTAACAAAACGTTGAAAAGCTAAGGGTTCATTTAAAAGTTACGACTACTTGTGGGTTGGACACTATAACGTTTTGTACCTGTTTGTAATTTGTGTTTTCTGTTTTACAGGCACATAAGCTATGAAGAAAGGTATTATGCAAGATGACTTCAGAAAATAAAACTGTATTTTTTTACCTGAAATAAATAATAATTTTATATAAGTAAATATATCAACCATATTATTTATGATCTATTGCTCGCAACCTTGTTCAAATTTATTACAAATAACAATATCACTAAATATTCCTAATAATAAAAAATATATAAATCCTCAGACTTCATTATAAGCAAGTTTGCCCCAAAATAATAGACATTCATATCACTAATGAATTAAAACACATGCGCCGACACGCATACATACACCACGTATCAATTTTCAACCCCTTTGTTTTTTTATTAAAAATATGTATTTCTAGTAGGTACCCGCAATAGCATAACAAAACATATATTATGTGAATTTCCTTAAAGTATACTCCCTGTCAACGACATTCAAATAACTAACGAAGCCAATTGTCGCTAACGAAACTTTATTCAGACGTAAATCACAACACGCCCATGAATTTCGATAAAATGTTTCAATAAAGCAATAGAAAGTTCGACAATGAAGCTGCGGAATTTATATTCGCCCTCATAACCTTTATGCAAAGTTCGATCATTAAAACTCAGACAAGCCGTTGTCGAGAAGGTACTTTCGGTTATTGTTATACATATTTTAAAGGAGTTATAACGAATATCAGAATCAATTGTCATAAATGGGAAGCTGATAAAGGTATAAGAATACAAAGAGACTTAGTCACCATAGATTTTATATAAAAGCTTCAAAATATTTTTCCAAAACATGTTTATATAAATTTATGTAAGTAGTTTTAGTTAACAAAGAGTCAGTTTCACCCACAGGTTGACTAGAAGAGAATGCCCAATGGCATTGAGTCTTCCTGTCGTGCACGCAAAAAAGTTTAAATAAATAAATATGTCCCACTGCAAGGCAAGGGCTCACTATACTTGTCCAAGGCGGATTGGCGTGGCACCTAAACCCAAAAGAAATACCTGTAGGCTGTATGGCATACAGGAATGGAACCCACGACCATTGAATACGAATGCGGTAACTTCGTCACTAAGCAAGTTAGGTAGACATATTTTTTTTTAAGTATGCGAATTTCAACAACTCATATTTCTTTTGTTTTACCATTAGTTTTGTGTGTTACATTTGTCTAAAAACAGACATTTTTAGAAATAATTTTTAGTATAACTTATTAGATGTATAACTGTTATAAGTTGATATATATTACATTGTCCATATAATCACGTTATAACAAACCTAGCTTGGCTAGCTTCTTTAATTTTTAAGATTTTTTTATTTTTGAGTGAACCTCAAATTTTTCCGAATTAAAAGTAGTAAGTAGTTCTATACCATATTATAAAGTCCTCTCTTTCGTTTTAAATATCCCTGATAGCATTTCCGAAATTATTACAGACAAACAGATTTTTAAACTATGTTTTGAGTATTGAGTATTTTCTAAATAATCATTTGAGCGTAGAGAAAGAAAGTTATTTTACTGAAGCAGTCGTCATCACAGACAATACAGTAGTTTTATTTTTGAGTAATGGTATAGAAAAATAGTTTTTAACACTTAAATGCCGCATTGGCTTAAAAGTCATGGCTTTTGGAATCAATATGTATGGGTTCGATTCCAGCATCTTGATATTATATACGCAAAAACACACCCGCTAAATCGCCCGTCGAATAATCGTCATCGCAACGTCGAATAAATATTGAACATTGTCAATATTTCTCCAAATATATTCAAAAATAGCTTCACTTACAATGTTTTTCTGTACTCTACGCTTTCTGTACGCTTAAAGGTACTTGAATTTAAAAGATAACTTACAAGATTACTATCACTTAGGATCGACCTTGGTTCGCGATCGTGCATTGGAAACGGTATCAAGAGCACCTTGAACCTTAAATACAAAGGCTTTATTTATTTAAAAAAATATAGAAAAAAGCTTAATGCCCTCACATATTATCTATTTTATTCATTTTTGTTTTTTTTTTGGGTGTGGTATGGCGGTATTGGCTCTAGAACATTTGCAATTTTCCGCTAGTCCGCAAGTTGCGGACTGGGGAGAACTACAACGACTTTAACTCGATGAAGAAATCCATTTTTCAATCTTTAAAGCCCGCTGAAACTATGGAACACGAAACAACAGCAGGGGAGAGGTTAGCAGTGATCGAAAAGCTCTTCAGGTGAGGTTAATATATATTTACAAAACATTATATCATCACTTGTATGCAAGGAATCTGTAGTAGCAGTAAGACTTTTCTTAAATTATACCATAATTATACATTATTTATAAATAATTATACATTATTCACAAATAATTATAATTAATTATACAATATTATTTGTAAATTTGAATGAAAATATATCTGATATATACAATCTATCTCAAGCGGCTTATTAAGATGTTTGAAGTGGCCATTTTTCATCAGTTACATAACAAGGTTCGGCAACCTGTTAAGCTCTTCGGTTATTATAACGCATAACTCAGGAGTGAGAATGCGGTGCAAAAGTGCAATATCCGCAACTGGGGCTATAACTGTCAACATCGAAATGAATCAGTGGGTTATAAATCCGGCCAGTGACAGCATCGCGCTCTCTCGTGCAATCGCCGCCTGATTTTATTTTATTACAATTCTCTTTGAGACGTGTGTCTGTTTTTTTTTTAATTTCTACTGCTTTACTAAGCTGCATGAAACTTAATTTTTATTTTCTATACATTCATTTAATTGACAACAATTGGGTATTTTACATCATGAATAAAGACATCGCGATAAATTTACCTCTAATAGTATTTCATGTTACTTTATTATTATTATTATTATCATTACGATACGATAATGAACTGCTAGACATAGGCCTTCTCCAAAGTGCACCATATAGTCTAATCTTTGCCATCCATTTTCCACCAGCAATCCTGCGTAGATCATGACTCCATTTAGTCAGAGTGTGTCTCACTTTACGCGTTTCCTAATGAAGCACTAGTGGTACTATAGAGTACTCATCTAGTCCAATGATTTTCAGATTTTGATAAACGTAACTAGCTACTACCACTTCAGTTTGTTAACTAGAAGTGGTATGTCGGCGACTTTAGTTCTACGGCGGCTTTAAAATATGAGTATAGCCCTAAGTAATCATTGTAGTAGACAAGTGCTGGAATAGAAATGGTTATCAAACGCAAACTACTTTTGTACTATGACAACAACTAGTGGCATATTTTAGGGGAACCGCCTGTACAGCAATGAACTGCTAAAATAGATGATGATTATGATTTAAATTTTCTTTGCTTGCTTATTAGAAAAGCGTCAATAACTCAGTCGATATACCTCGGCCTCACAATCTGAACGTCGTGAGTTCGTACCTTCCACTGGACTGGATGTAAACCGAATACTAGTACAAACATTATTAACTTTGTTGGATTGGTTAACAAGAAAATTAGTAATATTAAGTACATTGCAAGTCTTCTTCTTTCAATGTACTTAATATTTTCTTTTAAAAAAAATAGCACTGCAAAAGAACCTTTATGATTTTGTATGCCACAAGAAAAAAGATTTACCTTGAACTTGAAAGAGAAATTAAATGTGAATTCTAAACTCAAAATGTGTTTACAAAGAAAATACATCAAGAGCCGATGGCATGACTAGCGTGAGTTCGCTCATGGTCGAAGTTTTTTCGTCTAAATAAACAGTTGGAATATTAAACAAACACCAAAGGTCGACGACAGGAAGCACATCTCAAGTACGCACGACGTTACACTAATAAAATGTTAAAGACACAACATAAAAAGTCTGTTGAGATCATTCAAAAATTAACTGACACATTTGAAATGTCAAGACGTGCGGTACTTATTCTTATCTAGATTTATTTTGCAAACGTTAATATTATTAAAATCAAACCATCATTAAACCATCAACATCTAAAGCCCACGGCAGCCGACTGCTGAACATAGTCGTCCTCCAAGAAGCGCTATTTAGCCCGATCTTCGGCTTGCCAGCAGCCCTGTCCAGATTTGTTCTGTTCTCGAGAGTTGACCCATACTACATTGGCTAAGACGCGGTCTCCACTCCAGGACTCTCCATTTCAGCAGTTGCCGGATCTTCTACAAACGTGACCGACCCTACCACTTCGATTCGAAATGACCACAGTTTAGTTTAATCCACACTATACTAAACTTGAAAAATGAACTATTGTTTAAGCGATGCCCTAACAACTGAGTTTGCGAAGACGCGGTCTCCACTCCAGCGACTCAGTCCAATCTCCGATGGTTTTTACTTTCAAACAATTAAACCATAATGAAGGATAAATTGGCTTCCCTTAACACTGATGGGTGTTGTGGCAATCCCAACGTATGGCAGGAGAATTAGGTAGGGCAAAATTGTTTTTACGGTTGATTATTTTTCTCAGGATTATGGGACTAAACCAATAACTGCTTCTTTTGTTTTTATACGAGAGCCACTACCACGGATACAAATTTAAGAAGAAACATTTAATATCTATTTCTATTTATAAGAATATGCATTTTTAACTGCCCCGTAGCAGCAATTGTAGCAATCGATAAAACTTGGCAGTTTCATTACTCCTTCAACCGCTGTTAAATAAGGCGATGTGCTTATTACAGCCGTTTTAGGAGTTCACTTGTCTATTCCGGGTACGGGACCACCCACGGCACGGAGCCGCTGTTATTTTAGGTACGCGTATAATTGAGTTGTTGCAAGCGTGCCGAATGACGCGACGACCCAGGCGACACGCATTATGCGCTGTTTTACATCGTAGTACACCTTTCACCCCTCTATCATTTGACACTGAGCTGAGTTGAACGCAATTGTTTTATACAAAGCTAACTGTTGTACCCGGCGTGCCCCGGTTACATTCATTTTTCGACGCTATGGGCAATGATCTCCATAGCAACTGTTGCTATGCGCAACGATCTCTATGACAACCGTTGCTATTGCAAACAAAAATCATAACAACCCTGTGTAAAGCACGAGTACATAATTGTAGGTGATTGCATGCATGGGTACTGTTGTAGATGTCAAAAATCTTCATTCGAGTGCCAATAATAACCATACAAATGCATAGGTAACGAACGTACATTCATTTTTATGTTATTATATATATATTTGTAAGATTATGATTATAATACACAACTTGCAGAGACTGTTATGCGATCTTTAAGGCCTTTTACAAAACAATGAACATTTATAAAGCCTTAAACGGACCGCTTGACACAAGAGGCCATAATAGCGAGGCTCTACATGCCTTCGTCGTGCGAATACGCATAAACTGTGCCTCTGAATTCAATTATTTATGGTCTCTTTAGAATTATCTGTGCACAGATCCAATTTATTCTGAAACCGTAACGGGTATTTTATTGTATTTAAATATTGACTAGACGGAATATAGATTAAATAATTACCTTTTCATTATTAAATTAATGATCGTTAAGTGAAAAGTGTACCTAGATAGGGGAATACGATAATAATTTAGCTACTAAATACGATAATAATAATTCTGGTTAGCTCAAATTACCTTCAATTAATTCGTAAGTGTACACACCTAAAATTTAAAATACAGACGACAAATAGTGAAATTTATTAAATTTGAAAGTGTCAAAAAGAATGTTAAAAATTAAATAAACTAATTAAAAGTAAAAATAAAATCTTTTTTAAAGATATTAATAATATCAAATTAAAGATATCTACATTATATTTGATGGAATTTTTTTTTCACAACCCACATATGGGCTCTCCGTTACTGGAGTAACGGTTATTTATTTACCACGCTTGTCTGAAGCAAATTGACGTTGTATCCAGACTCAATAAATATCCGTGGGCCGTACATAGAGTTATTGCGACTATTGACTTGAAAGCTATAAAGGTTGTCACAGCCAATGAGGTCCTGATGAAAATTTAAATCATTATATTTTTTTTATGGGATAAGAAGGCAAATGAGCACGCGTATCACCCGATGGAAAGCAATCGACACCGCCTATTGACATCCCCAATGCCATAAACATTGCGGAAGCGATTCTGGCCTTTAAGGAAAATATAGGCTTGTTTTTTGAAGGTTCCAATGTCGTATCGGTTCGACAACACCTCTGGAGGAAGCTTGTTCCGCAGGGTAGTGGTGTGGAAACAATTTTCTTGAAAAACAATGTACTGGATCGTCACTCATCCAGATAGTGGGGATGAAACTTTTTCTTATGACGAGTGAACTTTTTCGTATGAAATTCAGCGGCCGGGATTATTCCGAACCATTCCTCAGAGCACTCTCCATTGTAATATCGATAGAAGATGTTGAAAGATGATAATATAAATATAACATACTTGTATATATTATAGCGCACACCATTTCCTTACCTCATTAAAATAATGGAATATTACACTCATTTTACAGCTTACACATAATTTAACCGAAATAAATATCATGTCAAGCAAGTAAAAAATATAAAATTCTTTACGTTAGCTTTCAGATATCCAGCTAAACGTATTATTCATAACGTTATATTTTAAAAGCTAATATCCGCTTTTGAAATATTATATGGTAACAGTGCCTATTAAAGTTCTCTCGTTCTCCAACCACCGAAGTCAGGCTACACTGTTGATGTTCTAAAACACCATTATGTGAAACATTTTGGCGGTATAATGGCTAAAGCCTTCCTTTATACGATCCCCTATACGGAGTTATCCTGACACGCATTGTGCAAATATGATTAATAGTGTAAGAGTCAGGATACTAATAGGTCGACGTATTTTATTATATCCCCCATGATAATTACAAAAATGATATAAGTCTAAGAATATAAAAAGCTATATCTTTAAATTAACTTTATACTATATCTTCTATATTCATTAAGATAACTAAAAATATATGAGTAGATGGCATTCTTTCAAATTAAAAACGTGATACTTGTGGATATAATCAAAATTCTTGTTTAATTGTAATTGTGAGTTTATAATTATGATTTTCAATACGCTATTTCCCATGACTTTTACTGCTTCAATAACTTAATCAAAATTTTCCTGGATAAAAGTAACCTAAAAAGTTATAAAATCATGAAAGTCCCAATTAAATTATTTCCATCGAGGCCAATTTTCAGAAGTTGCAATCTAAATTATAATGTGATATTAAATTAGACAAACAAACATACTTGATATTGTAAAATATGTATAAGTTATAGAACCACAATAAAATGACTTCTCATCGTGGTTGAAATTGGAGTTTATCCGGCTCAAAGGACCAAACTTATTCAACCTCAGTTATAGTACTTACATAATTATATATACTTTACACACCTTAAAAGAGCTATACAAAACTACAATTACGTCACATCGAAGTGAAATAAACGTAGCAGAGCACCACTTAAACACTCAACGCATGCTCTCTTTGAAACAAACATAATAAAGTTTAAATATATTTCCTTCAAATAGCGCTATGATTGATTGATGGAATCAGACATTATTTTGTGAGCGTGAAAATAAAAAAGAAGACTCCGTTACAACATTTAACAAAAAGGATTTCAATGAAAAAACCTATCATGGCTTAAACCTATTATTTCTATTGATTAAAACACTAGATTCAACACATAAAAATAATTAAAATCAACCGTAAACCACAGGGCTCATACATGACAGCGTGTTACTGCTTATCATAACAGGTTTCCATATCCATTTTACAACTTGTGCCAAATTTGGAGTTGAGTATCTATTTGTAATACCGTGTAAAACCGAACAATTTATTTTCTATTTTAAATATTAATGCTTTGTTCGTTTACTTTTCTCGGTAAACTACATGACACTATAACAAGCTTAGTTTCTCAAAAGAGATTTAAAAGGAAATATGTATTTAAATAATCTGTTTAGTTCGTCTTTTTAAAAGTAAAATTCGATACTTATTCGTTCGTTTTCGCATTATAATAACAAGAATAAGACTAAAAATTTCTGAATTCATACAACATTAATTCAGAATTTTTATATAATAATACACAAAAATTCAATGGTGATTAAATTATTGTTATATTATGCATAAGCAGGATAAAACTTGTGTCTCACGAAATAATAGCGTGAAATATTCACGATAGAAATATTATTATTTAGTAATAGTTGCAAACATTTTTAATTTATTTTCTTTTTAAATTTAAGTACATTGTAAACATATATTTTCATATGTAAAATTAGATCCAATCCAAAATTTAAGTTTTATAAAATAGAAAAAGCAGTTGACAAATGTTATGAATCGGGTTAAATATACTGAAACCATAATCGGCTTTAATTTAGTGAAATCATATTCAGGTTTAATATCGTAACCATATTTGAGTTTAAATAGTATTGTATAGAATCGTAGTGATAGTATTTTTGTATCAATAAAGGCAACAAGCCCATAGTTATAGTTAAAACTTAAAAAAATATTATTATTATAGTTTTTATATGGACAGTCAAAAGTTTTACTTAGCTGAGATCCGCGACAAACAAAACAATAACAGAAAATTAATACGGAAAAACACACATTATTAATTTTCTGTTATTGTTTTGCTTGTCGCGGATCTTAGCTAAGTAAAACTTTTGACTGTCCATATAATGATGGATTTCCGCAAAGTAACGCCTGACTCCATTAATAATTATAGTTTTTAGCCTACCATCTCGATATTGTTCAAGTCGGATACGATTTCCGGAACTTTTTCTACTCATCATCATTTTGTGAAATTAACTACCTTCAGCAGTATTTCCGAACTCATACGAAATTGGTACCTTCAAAAACAAGCTTACTACTATGTCATAAGCCGGCAACGCATCTCCAATACCTATGGTGTGTCAGATGTCTATGGGCTTTTATCGCTTCTTATAAGCGATACAACGTCTAATTTACCTCCCTATCCTTTAAAAAACATGAAATATATTTTCTTTTTTTAGAAAATACGATTATAAATTAGTATTTTACCTATGTGTGTATTCCAAAAGTGCAAACTATAAAAATTTTGCAAAATAATATAAATAATAAAAAATGGGTATATTTTGCTAGAAATTATTTTTATGGACACGAATAATAGTAATCAAGCTCAAGGTACGTTTTAAAACCCGTGATCAATATAATGGCCTCTATCTCAATAGAGTCTTGCGGTGGATGAGGCGAACAATCTTAACAATATTTCGTGCTATTTACCATGATGAGTATTTTATAATAATAATAATAAGTCATCAACATTTTTTATTGGATAGGAAGGCAAAGCAAGAGCAGGCGTGTCACCTAATGTAAAACAATCAACACTGCTCTTTGACCATGGGTAGTGCAGAAGCGTTGGCGGCCTTTAAGGAAAGTGTCATAATGTGAGGGGAAGGGAGAGCGGGGGAGTTGGACCTCCGAAACTCAACTGCTCATCGGACAAAGCGCAATAGCTAAGCTACCATTCAGACGCCGGTTTTCTGCGGGAATGTGATACTTGCACGGGTGAGCCGGCCCATTCATGCTGTATATGATAAATAATATGCCATTCTTGATAAAGTATTCGTCTGCAGCGTGGCTCTTATACTAAGAAAAGGGGTACATAAGGGTTTGAAAACATTAACCTTAAAATTACTCACTAACTACACAAAGCTAAAATTAATCTATAAAGATCGGGTGGATCATGGTATTAATAAGACAATAGGTTGATCTCGTACCTAGTTAAAATGATTGGCATAGATGATGAAAATTTGAGTCAAAGTTATTCATTATTATTAAAGTTTAAATATAATTATTATTAAAGTTTAAATATAGTTTAAATATAAAGATTTAAATATAAGTATAATTTTGGTGCTGTTATTTCAAATCTAAAACCTATTATTAATATTATTTTCACGTGTATAATGTTATTTTCACGTGGTTATATATAATATATATAATGCCCGCGTATCTATGATAATATTTAATATATATTTTATTTAAAATACTAACAACGCAATAAACATTTCAGTAATCTATAATGAACCTAATCTAAGTACATACTAACTCATGTTGTTACATTGTTATCGTAACTTATAGATTCTCCTAATTCCAATCCCAAAACCATTATCCTAAAACTTTATTTAAGTTCAAATGTACCTACGTAGCGGTCTCCGTACTAACACAGTATTCTGAGATCTTAACGGAGATTCTTTTTTAAATAAAACCCTCTTCCAAATGATGTTCTTTACCAAATCTCTAGTTAATCTAATTCTCTATCTTCAATATCAATGATAATCAGAAAAAAAAACAATTACTTCTTTATCTTTCAAATTTTAAAAATACGAATTTTAAAAAAGTACGATAATAAAAAAAGGTTTTGTATATTCAAATATTTTTTTATACATGAGTAATACGTCAATGTACCTATACAAAATACACAAATTTTGAAGTAAATAGAATGAAGAGATTTCTATTAGAAGGTTAATTACTATGTTATATAAAAGGTAACCTAAGTTGAATCGCTAAACAGTTCACAAGTCAATGTTACAATGAAGTGATCATTGTCAAAATCAATTTGTGTCCCAAAGTGTTTGTGCGCGCTACTGCCTTCGACAAGCGATATCGTCTACAGATTATCGCGTGTGTAACTCCATCAAAGAATTTTAAACCGGATCCAGTAACGTTTACGAAACGTACGAAAAGATACGCATGCTGAGTAGCTGGTTTCTTCGTTTAATAAATATTCAAAATGATAATTCGTTTTCGACAATATATAAAAAAAAATGCTTAACCCTTATCTTTTTATATGTGATTCTCGCTAAGCTGTAGCTACAGATATAGTTTTCATTGACTTTATTCATTTTTGCCCTAAACATATTAAAAAAATATTGGAAAAGGCAGTGATATATAACTGAAGATGTCAATTGCTCTGTTACGGATATTTAACTAATAAGGCAATAGCTCACACAGCGAGTTTCAACATGTCTCGTCTTGTCACTTCCCACGTGACTTATGACCGCGACAAAGTACTGTTGTCACGTGAGAGGTGACTTACGACTGATAAGAGTAATTTTGAATATAATAATAAGCTTTATTTTTTAATTAACGATTTAGATATGGAGCTACACAAACCGAATTAATTATCATAAATCTTAAAACTCAATTAAACAGAAAATATTTACATTCTGGAAGTCAAACCCCTTCCCTGTTTTTTACCTTTTGAAATACTACTATTATTAAAACATTAATTAATTAATACCCGCAATTTCTTTGAATAAAAAAGTTTTCTGCTTATATATAGACATAATTTGATGTAAGATTCCCAGCATAGAATCAATCCATCATTACAGCTGAGAAGTACTGTTTTAAATTCGCCCTAAAAGTTCCATTCAATATTATATTATTTATTGCAATCTGACCCGGTAGACGTTGTCTTAGATAATTTAATCTTAATAGATTTTATAATCTATTTAAAAAATTACATTTAGTTTATCCCGAGTTTCTTTTTTGTTTCAGGCAAGTTCTACAAGTTTTCTTACACTAAAAACTTTATTCGGACTATATGTACATTAAAAAAATAGTCAAATTGGACCAATTTGGCTATTTTTGCGCGTCTCAAGTGCGCTTTCAAACGAATAACATTTAATTTTTATTTAGGTAGAATATTAGACAAAAAGAACTTAAACCTTTTAATTTTTTTTTTTTATTTAATAGTCGTTGCGAAACTTCATGTATTCCGCTTAAAACGTTGTGCTAAGCTCTCGCCGATCGAACAAACTGCGATGTTAAGAAGGTACTTCGATTTTCATTGGCCTATCGCCGCCAGACCCAATCGGTAGAGTCGTGTGGTTCATGTTATATCGACTCAATTACTAAGACTATACTCGTAAGCTTGTGGCGGTCGGATAGTAACATTCAGTATAACCGGAACTGAAATGTTTCAGCTTATGTTGAATGCAGTTGCATTAAACTTGATTGACCGAAGTGAAAATATAGCTGTCGGAAACAATATTTCCTTTTGACAAATAAAAATGAGTTTTAAAATATTTGCTTCATAACCATATCCTTAGTTTATGCCATTATGGAATTTATTGCATGGAGTAAAGCTATATGTATATGAAAAATCTATTTTCAGTTTTTGTTTTTAATATATCCACCTCTGACCATAATTACCTACTGATGGTAAATATAACAATAAAGTGGTAAAAAATTGATAATATTTTATATAATAATAAGGTGACATTTTTTGTGTTAGAGCCACACCGTAAGTAATTTTTTTACAAAAACTATTCAAGGTGTCAATTTGTTTTTGTCATATTAATGTCTGCAGTGTGAATGAGTCAGCTCGTCCGAGGAAGGTCCCGTCCCTCGCAGGAGATAGATCGAAAATTGCGAACATTAAGATTCGAAGAAGCTACCCAATCCTCATCCCCCAATTCATATTACATCGTTCCTAAGGGTAAGATATGTAGTGTGTCTAGTATTACAGATGTACATTGGCGGTGGTAATGGATTCGTATAGTATTTAAAAAATAAAATAGAGGAGAAACCTATTCGCTTAAGCATCAACACGTTGCATAAAATTTTCTACACATACGATACTACGATATCGAAAAAAAAATTGTTGACATCAATGGAACCCTCAAAAACAAAATTAGACATTTTTCAAAGGCCAGAAACGATCTTACAATGCCTGTGGCACCGGATGTGCCTATGGGAGGCATTGATTGCCATTAGATGATACGCTTGATACGTTTACCTGCCTATCCCATAAAAAAACAATATTAAAATTACATGAACATGACAAAAAAATAATTAATATATTGTATTTACGTAAAATGAAAGAAATAATTTTATATAAAAAACAAAATTTTACTAACAATAATGATTAATTTTATATCAATTAATTAATAATAAATATTCTTTATAGGCAGCTGCCAGAGACTGGATGCGTGAAGACGAACATCGGACTAGGTGACGCTTTTTGGGGGAGGCCTATGTCCAGCAGTGGACTGCTGCAGACTGCTGATGATGATGATATTGAACGAAAGATGAGACGTCCCGTGAATATTATTCTCCTTTCATTAAGTTGAAAATAGAAAGCCTCTCGTAATTATAACTTTTACTATCTTATAAGTTAATTGCAAAGTTATCTTTGAAGTGGGTAATATACGCAATGCACGTGACAGCCATAATATTTTAGTATGATGTATTAGTAAAGAGATGGCCCGTGTTTACCGCTTCGAATAAGACGTTTCCGTCAAGCGACGTAAGAACGCCTAAGTTATTGATATTAAAATTTATTTATGAACACGTCGGCGAGTGATAAAGCGTCATTTCACCGGCATTTGCGCCTGACGAGTGATTTCTGCGAATGAGGGTAATTAATTATGTCCGATGTTGTTCCATGCAAGATCCCGCCCCGCTGCCTTTTGTTTTTGCACACCATTTGCAGAACAATGCAACGCGCGCGACTTTTATCTCGAGGCAAGCAAAGAACGACTCGTGTCAACTTTTTGTTGTTCGCCTTGCGACTTGTACTCCGCTCTGCTTGCAATTTTATCTCCAATTTATTAAGACTATTCCGAAATGTTTATTGCATTTTTCGCAATGAAATATTCCAATGGCCCGCAAAATGTCAAAGTGACGTGAATGTGAAGCGGACGAGATTTTAAGTTGAGATACATTGTCCTTGTTTTTACTTTAATGTTTTGTATATGATTTATCAGCACAGTCCAATTTGTGTTGCATTGTATGTTGCATAATATATTAACTATATATTCGGTTATGCAACATACAATGCAACACATATAACTATATATATTAACTATATACAGTTTGAACTATCTTGAACTTGACCTGAAAACTTAAATATAAAATTATGTAATGACACTTTCCTTAAAGGCCGGCAACGCTTCCGCACTGCCTGCTCGTTTGCCTTCCTATCCCATAAAAAAACAAAATTTAATTAGTTGATAAATAGATAGATATATTGTATTATTACATCTATAATTCCTATGTCTTGTAAAGTGAATAAAAAACAGACAGGCATTTATGTAATGATAAGTTTAGCGAAAAGGGAAATCATCAATTACTTAGTCCAACACTCTAAAGATAAATACTTACTTCTTCGGAAGACTCCCTACTTACTAGACCTGTATATATTGGTGATGATGATGATGGCAGACATGTTCATTTTCCATAAATACAATGAGTCAATGCTTTTTATTATTCATATAGTGTTCCTCTAATGGAAAGATCAAACGCGCAGTAAGTTTAACTTTAACGTCTCAGTGTGGCACCGAGACCGCTAGATATAATTAGAGGCATCGGTTAGCCCCTCTTTGCATTGCTTGCGTTCGTCGCCTGCAGTATTTTGATCTCGCTGACATTTATTATGTCACCGACGTGGATACTTAATATGCATCTCGTCGCTTTCAACGGTGTCTGTTAGCGCACCTGACCACTAACCAATGGGTTCATATCCATTTTTAAATATTTTTTTTTTTGAATAACATTTTCAGGCATTTTTTAACCAATTTTATACGGAGTAAAAATTTTGACAAAATGACAACACGCGAGAAATGTGAACCTGAGTTCTTTGCATTAATTATTTGCCTAATGAGGTTCCTCTACCTCTCCATGCGATTTTTTTATCTTTAGAACATGCGTGTAATAAATTTCACTAGAATAGCGTCGACTAGAATTATGGGTCTGATGATAATCTATGCGTTTCTACAAATAAAGGTTTGTAGAAACTAATGAGACGAAGAGAAGTTCCAATCGTATCGAAAAAGTCGTTAATTTTATTCATCGCCAGCGCATCGTTTCTCTTCTGATGGTATGAGAAATTTATTTTGTGCTAATACGATTAAAATTATTAGAATACAATTAAACCCTTCTACAAATACAAACACGATTAAAGCGCTTATAGCCCGTGCAATTGCCATTTCTTGAAGTGTCTGTCACGGAATCTGCTAATTGAGAATTCAATACGGTCGTGGCTACTACTACTATACCTACTTCATCAATGGAGATGGTACGTCCTTAAAATTAAAAGATGTTGCCATTATTCGCGAATTAGGGTCACTTGATTATTGTTACTCAAGTAGACGATACTGCCCACCCACTGATTTTTATATGGTATGGTATGGTTCCATATTTGTGGATGTTGTTTCAAACACACACACGCACATTATATATATATATATATATTAGGTGTACAAATAAGTTTCCGCGGTTTGTCAAAAGATGGCCCCACCAGAAGGTTATGGAGAAATTGTCAGATGTAAAACGTAATATCCCAAGTTTAGTCATCTGGCAACACCATAACCTTAAAGTACTAGTGATTCCGTATCAGCATCACGTAATTTTTTTCGTGCAAAAATGTCAAGTTTTATTCCGAATAAGCATCATTTGCGGGAACTTTTGATTTACTTCTTTAATGTGAAAATATCTGCAGCTGAGGCGCATCGATTGCTTCTAGAAGCATATGGTGAAGCTGCTTTAAGTGAGAGAAGTTGTCAGGAATGGTTTCAAAAGTTTAAGAACGGTGAGTTTGACGTTAAAGACAAAGAACGCAGTGGAAGGCCGAAAGTGTACGAAGACATGGAATTAGAAGTACTATTGGAGGAAGATTCGTCCCAAACGCAAAAAGAACTTGCACTTACTCTACAAGTGACTCAACAAGCAATTTCACATCGTTTAAAATCGTTAGGAATGATTCAAAAACAAGGAAATTGGGTTCCATATGAACTAAAGCCGAGAGACGTTGAACGCCGATTATGCATGAGTGAAATGCTGCTTGCCAGGAATAAAAAAAGAGTTTTTTGCATCGTATAGTCACTGGTGACGAAAAATGGATTCACTACGATAATCCAAAGAAGAGAAAGTCATGGGTTAAGCCCGGCGAACCATCAACATCGACAGCTAAGCCGAATATTCATGGAAAAAAACTCATGCTGTGTATTTGGTGGGATCAGCTTGGTGTCGTGTATTATGAATTGCTGAAACCAAGCGAAACCATTACTGGAGCTCTCTACCGAACACAATTGATGAGATTGAGTCGGGCACTTAAGGAAAAACGCGCCCATTACTACTCCAGACACGACAAAATTATTCTTTTACACGATAATGCTCGTCCACATGTTGCGGCGCCGGTAAAAACATACTTGGAAACACTCAACTGGGAAGTTTTACCCCACCCGCCGTATTCACCAGACTTAGCCCCTTCTGATTATCACCTGTTCCGGTCGATGGCACATGGTCTGTCTGAGCAGCGCTTCACATCATATGAAGACACCAAAAATTGGGTAGATTTGTGGATAGCGTCAAAAGATGAAGAGTTTTTTCGACGGGGTATCCGAATGTTGCCAGAAAGATGGGGAAAAGTAGTGGCAAATGATGGAAAATACTTTGAATAAAACGTAATGTACTTTTCCTTTACAATAAATTCCTAATTTTTTATAAAAAACTGCGGAAACTTATTTGTACACCTAATATATATATATATATATATATATATATATATATATATATATATATATATATATATATATATATATATATATATATATATATATATATATATATATATATATATATATATATATATATATATATATATATATATATATATATATATATATATATATATATATATATATATATATATAGAAAATTTTTATTATGTAACAAAAACAAGGTATGCATTAATTGATTATATTACATTTATATACAAAGGGCGATCTTATCGTGTATTGCTTCCAAGAATTCGTTCATGACAACAAATAGGGTACGGCTGCAAATTTTAATGTATGTTAGAGACGAACTATGTAGTTTTATAGTGTAGGAAGCAAGGCGTTCTGTCAGTGGTACGCCTCCGCAAGGCAGGCAACGAGGCAGCGAGGCGAGCTCTCATCAACTTTAACGAGTCATTACCGCTCCACTCCACACCTCTCGCCGGCTGTGGGGAGATTGGTGTAATTTTCGGAACTCGAATAACATGTAATTATTTAATAAAGCACGTCAATGAAATAACCGAGCGCGGAAATGCGGCCCTCGTGTTTAAATTATTAAATTATATCTATACATATTAAATGTGAGTTTGTTCGTACCTAATAAAATATAGTTATACTCAGTAATAAGATATTAGAATAAAATACAATTTATTACATATCAATATAAATAACATAAAAAATTTTTTCTTGATAAACCCTTTTAGTAACATTGTTTTCTTACTCATATATAGTTAAAAATGCCAAAGAACAACAATTGATTTCACGAGTGCTATCGCGCTCGTAACAATTTTTTCTAGAGAACCGACGAGCGAGTGAAAAGGTACAATGAGAATTGAGCGATTTCTTCCTGATCAACTTATAAAAACATTTAAGAGGTTTTTTCAAAATGCGATTAAGATTTTAAAAAAATGACCATTTTTATTAAACTTTTTGTAAATGGAAAAAAGCAATACAAAATCAAAAATTTCCCAACAACTTGCTTTTGTCCCACTTGCTGTAAATTTTATTAAAACAAAAATATTTTGCCTTCTTTATATAAACTTGACACTCCCGTATTTTAAATAATCTATTTTGCACACAAATTTAATATTATATTATGAAATTTATATTTGTATAATTATTGATTTTCATACGACGGTTTAAGCAGCCGAATGTGATGTTCAATTATTTAAAAAAATTCATCATCAGTCATCAGTCAGTCAGTCAGTTCATTTAATTTCGTTTCGTTTCATTTCATTAATTTTCATTATATCATATTAAACAAAAATCACACGAAAGCCTTCAGTTTTAACCACCCTCAAGGTATAAATGAATCAGTGGGAACAAGACCCACATTATAATATTTTCAACCATTTAACAAAAACGAAAATACATCTATTTTTAATTCGTTCCAGTGACAATAATGAACGCCACTCATTATAATGGCAGGAATAATGAAGGAATTTACGCAGACAAGTGGAGGTGGACATGTGAATTATTATCAGAAGTTTAAATCGAGCCAACGTTTACTGAAACGGAACGCAACCAGCCCGTCTGAAATAATTCATAGTGCATTCGACACGAATATAGCGGCTTGCTGTTCGACAGGAATACACGGAGTTGGTGTACCGTGGGCGAATATAGGCTTGTCTTCACGTCGACAGATCTTGTAGCAACTGCCGTAGCTATTTCTAACTCGTATCACGTCTCTTTCGCCGGCCGGATCGACTGAATGCTTTGAAGTCACATTCTCTTTTTGCGAACCACATTTCTGTCAACAGAGGGACAGCAAACAGAATATTTTCGGGAACTATCTATTCTAACGGCTATTAAAGTATTCGTTCGTTATTTTTTGGAAATACACCGAAAACTTGAGATTCGATCGGAATCACTAACAAAGTAATATACCTACTTTGAGACCAGCAACATGTATATACCCGGTTTAATTATAACCCGGTTTCAACAAGAACATTTATTTTAATTTAATTCTTTATTAATAACTTAGCAACGCGTACCACTCGTCGATGTAGCAATTTTCATTCTATTATTATATTCTATTCATATATATATATATATATATATATATATATATATATATATATATATATATATATATATATATATATATATATATATATATATATATATATATATAATATTGTCTATATGTCTCTAACATTGCCATTTCTTTATGTAATATTGTCACGGTGAAACAAATACCCACTCATATTTCTCTTTCTATTCTCAACGTGCTGTTAGTTTTGCTGTTTCTTATTAACTTTGTATATTTATTTTTATAATGGTATAGATATTTAGAATAGGTAATAGATTTTTAAAAAAAATAGATTTAACACGTCTGAGAAGCACTAGCACTCAAATTTTTCCTTCACATTGATCTTGTAAGAAAAGACTGTTTTACATTTAAAATTGAAAACAAACATCTGTTTATATTCATCATCATCATCACCATCAACAGCCTGCGGTAGTCCACTGCTAAACATAGGCCTCTCCTATGAAGCGCCACCTTGCCTGATCTTCGGCTACACGCATCTAGTTTCTGCCAGCCGCCCTGCACAGATCGTCGCACCATCTAGCGGGCGCCCCACACTGTTTATATTAACAAGGTTCAAATAAACATATAATTTTTATAAATATTATATTTTAAAATATATTATATAATAGTTTTGTATTATATGAGTATATACTAATTTCTTTGTAGGCCCTGGTAACTGGAATATTTTCTTTCATTTTGTACTATTTATTGTTTATAATTTTTTTTAAAGCTTATAAATGTTTTGACACACGGCTCGGGGCCACATTATTTTTAGAGTATCAGACATTAAGTGGATTAGTGGGATACCTGGACTCGAAATAAATACTTGTAGGCCGTACATACGATAAGGGAATCGAATCGACCGGCATTAACTTCGAAAGCGGTAGCTTTGCCACTAAGCCAAATACGTCTTGTGTTGATTCTAGTTATCGCAATCTATGCTTTTAGTTTTGTTAAAATTACGTTAATTATCTTGCTTATATCTATGAAAGAAAATGTTATTAATGAATAAATACATATAATTTTGTTTTTCTTTTCATGTATTTGTTACGATGTCGATAAGGTTATCTTAAGGGTTGTCAAAGAAGCGTATTTTTAGCGCAATGTGGCAAGAGATAATAGTACGCCGTAAAACTTGGTCCCGCGTGGGTGTCACATAGATAATAAGTCGGCTCCGGCTATATTTCTTAAAGCGGTAATTTGTTACCGTTCGTCCTCAATCTCATTCCAGATAAAAAGTACACTTAAAACTAATGTTAAATGGCTTATAGATAAAAAGTTCAAGGAGGCTGGTTAAATATATTTTTATCGTGTTTATTATCTTATGCAAAACAAGATCAATATAAAAGAAAAAAGCAAACGTCACCAGACGGGAAGCTGTCACCATTGGCTATAATTTTCTGCAATGCAAAGGACACTTCAGATACGTTACCTATCTTAGGATAAGATGTGAACAATAGAGGAAAAGAGATAAGGATTGAGAGGGGAAAAGAAAGTAAAAGAAGGGGAGAGAAGTTAGGCTTCAGAATCCTTGCCCTCTCCGTAACAAGCACGGTAACAGGAAAATGCTACTACTTAATGCCGATATTGTGATGATGTTATTCTTCTTCTTGACTTCCCCAGTCAAGTCACTTGGAGAATATTCTCAAAAGCGTATGAAGTCAATTAAACCAGTTTGATAGCTCCTCAAAAAAATGAGAACACTCTTGTTCCCGGGACTTTTATCGCTGTTACTTTACACATAGAAAACTTCTCTGGTATTTTATATATATAATACAGAACGGGAAAGTACAAACAAGCAGATTGAAAACAAAGTTAGGATGAAAGCTCTTTAAACGTTTAAAGTTAGCCTGAAAAGACTCAAGAGACATTCTGAGAGTCTATATTGTTTTCATTCGACATTCTAAGAATAAACTTAAGCTTGTGAAGCAATTTTGAATGTATCCCGTATTTTTTACTGCTATTATTAAAAAAATTACAGTCACAACCAATCTGGGTAAATCTGTTTACAACTATGAGAGACAAAAAAGAGTTATAAGCAGAAGAGATAAAATACATAAATCTCAAAGTTTTAAAATTTGCAAATTTAATTAAAAATGTTTTCTTCGCTAAAATGTTTCCGTAAGGAAATCCTGTGTAGCAAATGCAAAAAAATTAAATTTTATTTTGTACGTCATTATTATAATTAATAATGACGCACGAAATAAAATTTTTAATCAATTATTACTCCCCCGCCCATGACAAATAAATACTGTTCGTAATTTGACATTTTGGCTCTTCAAAATTTTACATTATACATATTAAATTGTAAACAAACGTCATGTCATGCAATGCTGGTGGTCCTTAAGCAAATTAAAGTTGATAACATATAAAATGATAATCAAAAAATTCCACATGTGCAGCATTCGACTTTTAGTCAGGTATGGAATTGTGACAAAAAAATTAAAAGTAGTCTTTAAATAAATAAAATAAACAATTTCTTAGTAAGGTTTGGAATCTGATACCTGAGTTAAACTGTTCACTTTCGCAAGGGCCACAGATTCGATTCCTGCAGTAAGACATTTTTTTATGGGATAAGAAGGCAAACGAGTATACCTGTCACCAATCAACGCCGCCCATAGACATTCGCAGCGCCATAGGCAGGAAAATGACATTATGAAAGTGGGAGTGGGAGGGGAATGAGGAGAGGGAGGATGTTGGGCCTCTGGAACTCAGATTGCTTACCGTACGAAGCACGGTAGTTAAGCTACCACTCACACGCCGGTTTACTGCGGAAGTGTAGTACTTCCCCGGGCGAGCCGGCCCATTCATGCTACAGACAAATAATGTGCCATTCTTGACAAAATATTCGTCTGCAGCGTGGCTCTACCACTAATAAATAGACATACTTGTGAACTGTAGATTGTTATAAGAGTATGAGTACTCATATCATGTGTTACTATTTATAAAAAAATAAATAATATTAATTCCCATATCTAATAAAAAATACAATGCGTACGACTCTTCAACTAGTCACAAAACACACAAGAGGTATAACATTTCTGCATTACTATTTCGGAACATCAAATAGAGAAAAAGAAAAGAAATTGTGTGACATCATTAAACGTCCAGGAACGTCTACAGTCAAATTAAATCCAAATGATTTATTGTTCACTCCCATCACGTGACACAGCTCTTTACTTCTCTTAGCATGTAAAAAGCTCCAATAAAAACTTGTTTTATAAAAAGCACACATGATATAAATCATTCGTTATACACTTATGGAATACCTACACATATGTTTAAGATATCTATAATAGAATAAAAAAGCAAGTATCTCCTTTGTGGTTGTTGGTCTACTACTTTGCGATTTAGTCCCTACCACCTGCTGTAATCCCAACAATTACGACTAGAAACTGTAGCGTAACTAATATTCTTTATAGAAAGGCAAACAAGCAAGCAAGACATTTGCCATTGCATTGGTATTACAGAAGCATTGCCATTATTAAAAATGTGTCTATTCATGAATTGTCAGATAACGTAAGAGTGTTAGTGTTAGGACTGTTAAAAAAATTATAATTGGCAACTTTCTTACATCGCATTACAATTTACCGCAATATTAAGACGAACCTTTGATGGTCGTGCACTTACTAATAGATCACCCGCATGGTCGTTTGCCTTCTCTGCTATAAAAAAAACTATATTAAAAATGTGTCTATCCATAAATAGTCAGATAACGCTAAGAATGTTACCGTTAGGTCTGCTAAAAAAATTATAATTAGCAACATTCTTATAACAATTTACCGCACTATTAAGACGAACCTTTGATGGTCGTGCACTTACTAACAGATCACCCGCATAGTCGTTTGCCTGCTCTGCTACAAAAAAAGAAAAGGTTTGCTACTCCGATACTTGAAGATCACGAAATCTGTTAAGGAAATAATGTTCGATTATGTTAAGAACCTACAACCTATTCTAGACACGGCTTCGCCACCCAATGAGTAGATTAAAGATATAAAATTACAGAAACTCACACCCTTGAGTCCCCCCGTTTGATAGCACTTAAGCTTTGTTACTTTTAGTACTTGTCTACATAACAATTTATTTTAAGATCCCACTTATATCGGGTTGCAGGCAGCCCTAGAAAGAGTTAGGTGGATTTTGAATGGAGGAGACATTATTCAAGCGAAAGCGTATTTGAATATTCAGATTGTGATGCAACGTAACTTCCTACTTAATGTAAATTCATTACCAGACGACACTGTATATTATATAATATAAATACATCCGTATGAATAAACTCGCTTAACGTTCCGTTATTCGTAGCGTTGTTGTTCTTCACATTTTATTTATTAATTGATCAAATTACAAAAGTAACTATGACAGTAAATAAAAAATATGAATGAATAGATAGATACACGTTCTAACTTTTAAGAAATATAACCGATTTGGTATCTTCACCATTAACTTTTAGTTCATATGAATATTTTTTTACTTAATAGAAATGTATAAATCATAAATAAGAAAGATAAGCAGCTCGTTTGATAAATGCCCTTACGATTTTGAGTTTTATGGTTGTTGAATTGATTCCACCATTGAACAATGCATGCGTATTAGTACTATTAGGTAGCAAGAGAACTAGTGATATCAAAACATTTTTAATTTTAAAACTCAAAAAACGTGTTGTCTAGGAAATCTCTTTTTTTTAATGGGATAGGAAGGATGGGTCTCCGGAACTCAACCGTCATCGGACGAACCGCGATAGCTAAGCTACCACTCGAACCCTGATTTTCTGCGGGAGTGTGGTACTTCCCCGGGCTCCTATGAGCCTGCCCATTCATGCTACAGATAAATAATATGTCAGTCTTGACAAAGTATTTGTCTACAGCGTGGCTCTACCATTTCTAAACTCTTTTCTAGTTCAAAGTAAAATTAAAAAAGATACGCACATTGTTAACAATTACCTTCTTTATTGTATGTAGAACGTATGACAGACAGCTTAATAATTAGAGGCGTGACTTTTGAGACAATGGTTCTGGCCTCGACAACTGGTCGAAACTAAAATTTGTTTGGACATTATCTGGGCATGTCCAATCTGTTTCACCAAATAAATTATTTAGCGATCGATCTTTTATAGGAATGTAGTACTACTATGAACGACATCCTTGCTGCAAAAAAATAGCTCGATCTTTTAGCTAGAAAAGAAATAAATCGCTAACGCTTTTAGAACGTTTCCGCTTTCCGTTACTTACGATGCCAGCACAATTGTTGTGGAATCCAAAAAAAAAAAAGACAAGGGGAAGTGAAGCCACGTAGCTACCGTGAATTGTGTAATTAAACGCCTTGTCTAATTGCGACCTTCGACAAAGACTTTCATTACACTTCGTTTCACTTTGATGTGTGTCTACCCGGCAGTAGTGACCGTCGTAAAAGAACTGTTACTTTTATATCAAGAAGTTTGACTTACTATTAGTTTTTTTATATTACACGCGCTATTTTTAAAAATATATTAGATTTTTAGACATAATATATAGTACTATATATTATATATACAATTTATTATATAATCTTATATATATTATATGTTTTATATAGTATCTAATAATAAATAATACTAATTTACTATTTTCGACAATTATTAGGTACGTAAATATGAATTAAAAGGTGTTTTCGTACCGCAGAATGCAGGTATAAACTAAGGAAAGATGTCCATTGCCTGATCTACAGGTGGAGGGCAAAAACTTCATTAATTAATTGGCTGCCATTTTTTAAGTGTACAGATTTGACGAACTTGGATGACTTCACTTAGCATTTAGATATGACCATATCTTAATTCCTGATCGTAACCATCGGTTATCTCTGACCTTCTGTGAGCCGGGTGGTCACTGAACGATTTCACGTGGGAGTGGCTGTTTCTCGGAAAGACGGGCGTGAAGGAGAATAAATGAGCAAGAAAATAAATATATGTACATATATTTAATAACCTCCATATCAGTTCATATGTATAATATAAATGACATGATCAAACATCAAGTCATAGAATAAATACGAGTAAATGGTACATATCCCAATACGGGAAATCAATCCAAGATTAATATACTCTACGTATGTCACTATAGCCTACGTCAGTATAAATAAAATGTAAAGGGTATTTCATAATGTTCAACTAATCGAAACTTAATAATTTAGATAATTCTAAGCTTGTTCTATCACGTATAGTAGACGTTCCACGGTCATTGCTCTAATAAAGTAGAGTGTTTTAATGAAAACACTTTAATTCAATAATCCAGGTAAACGTTATATTATCTATTTACATAAATATCTTGTTTAAGGCAACCGGTAACAAGTGTAACGGCTTCTTAATACAAAGTAGCGAGAGTGAGAACAAGATTGCATAATATTCGTGAATATAGGTATGTCCAACACGACAAACACTGCGATTATAAATATATTATTTATGCAGGAAGATATAAAACCGGTGATGGCGGCATTTATGTAAATTGCTTCCGCTCGGATTTCGTTCAGATTTATGTCTTACAGTCAACAACAATTAAATTGGGACGGCTATTCCTTGTCCCTGCGTGCGCGTGGTTAAATCAGGAGCCCATAGTCACCGAATTGGTTCCCACATTAGTATAGATACATATATTTATAGCCTACATGTAAATATCTTAAGACTAGGTGTCTGGCAATCCCGCCTTGGACAAGCGTACTTAATGTTTCTAGAAACGGAAAACCCCATGCCCATAATACATAGTGCTTTTATAGAATTATTTAAAATGTAAGTGTATTTTAAAATGATCAATATTAATGATGAGTCGTTTTAATGGAATATATGTATACCAAATATGGTATCTGAGTAACGTAGGTACGCCATTATATCAAAAACAAACTGTGAAATCATTATAAATGGTTATTTCATTGCATACATTTATTGCATAAACAGATCAAATGTAGTATAAGATAATGAGTTCTGAACCGTTCACAAAACTAGACAGTGTACGTTTGTTGACAAGTTGTCTAACCATATCTCTTCACAAGTCAGGTTATCTGCAAGTATCTTCTTAAAACTAGTCGATAAGTCTTGTCTTACAAATACTTGTTAAAGCATTCCGAGGCATTCACACTAAGTAAAGTGATCTAGACAAATATGAAGAAATACAACATAGAAAACGAAAGAAATTCACGGAATCTTTCTTGACGTCTACGTGTATTTTTGATTTTTTTTAATTCTACGAAGTGTACAATGTTGAAGTGATAACTTATGAAAATTTCCACTTTCATGAACTATGCATAAAATTAATAAAATTTTAGTACTATAAAATGATTTCGTGTATGTGCGTATCTTCTGATAGAAAGCAATCCACGCAAATCAAAAAAAATCTGTAACGCCATATAGATTACAGAAGCTTTGCCGGTGTTTGAGATATATGTAGGCTGATTTTTTATAGGATGTGTAAATACTGTCGACGGTAACTGGTCCCATGGAGTGATAATGCGTGGAATATTTCGGGAAAAACATAAGGTACTGGATTGCTTCTACAGATAACAGATGTGTAACTTTTCTGTCATGTTGAACGATAGTGTTCTTGAAAAGATTTTAATTTAACTTCGGTATACATTTACTTTTTGTGTGCGTTCATATAACTTTAAAATTGAGTACTTCTCTTGGAGCTCATCAACTAATGGTATTACGGAACAAAATTACTAGATTGTTCCTTAATTTTTTTTCTGTTGATAACGGCTATAAAGCAGATCCCCATCGAAGATATAAAACGTGACCAATACGAAGAGCACTGTAAAAATGCAGAGCTGCACCCTAGGAGAGGGGGAGTATTCCGTAATACCTGTCAAACCACTTTTATTGGTACTTAGATGTTTACTTTTCGTGCCAGACTAATGGATTAGCTCAGCTTGGGTCTGCAGAGGATCTGTATACGGTACAGTATAGTTTTTCTTCATTTTCTGCTATAGGAAATGCTTAAGGTACAAATACTTGTGATACGTGATCCTTTTAAAAGAAAAAAACTTTCCCTTACAGTACAAAATTAATTATATCATTTTTATTTGAGATTTACTTCAACTAGCCGTATACTATTCCACCAGATCTGAAAACTGAGGCTATTCAAATTAAGCCTCTAACAAAGAAACAATACTTACACAATAATCATCACTCTCTTTAATGTGTATACCCATGATAACTCTAGTAAATATCTGTGTCCAAATATCTTCTTACTAGTAAACATAAAACAGTGAAAATATAATCCTTTAATTCTTTATGAACCCTTTCATTGCATACCATACCGTTTGTAACCGTTTGCGATAAAGTGTATACTGGTAAACATTTTCAGCATGTTCCATGTTCAATTGTTGCGATAATTTAAATGTTATATGTCTATAATTCCTATTTCTAATAGGTATTGAAGAGGTGGCTAAACGAGGAGCCTCTTGGCTAGATGGTGTGACGATCTACGTAGGGCGGCTGGCAGAAACTGGATGCGCGAAGCCGAAGATCGGGCTAGGTGTCGCTTCTTGAGGGAGGCTTTTGTCCATCAGTGGACTGTCGCAGGCTGTTCACTTGTGGGATTTCTCCGAAAACCGCGATACAACCGAATCGTAAATACATAATTGAGAATAATCTCTTTACGACTTTTTAAAGTGAAAACTTCTATAGCCCCGTTACACGACTCTGGGTAGCTTAAGGTCTATAAGTATAGCTATAGACATACTTTAAACACAGTTAATGCGCGCGCAGCTTTCTACGTACACCCATCACGCCAACACATTGTATACACCCGATTGTATGTATGTGTGTTGGACGCTTCATGGATGGATAAAATTTTGTGAGTCGCGTCAGCAATATGCTGCACTAATAGTGGCATTTAATATTATTACAAGTAGTTTGAAATTTTAAAACACAGTTTTAAGTTTTCACTTCTGCCGGCAGTCCTCGTGACTGCCTCAGTTTTTTTTGTTAACTGTAATGGTATTCCAAAAACGTGACAGCTCAAGTTGAGGCATCGACACACGATTTAAATTAAATTACTAGCAGAATTTGAAATATAATTTTTACTAATCTAACTAGATATAAGTTTCAATCGTCTAATATAGAATTCTATTTGATAAAATCTAGCAGATTTCTAAGCTTTAATAAATTGAATTTCTCAAGTTCCCGGCGAATTCAAAGCCGAATTAGATTTCACAATTTCTAATATAATTTGTCTGAACACTATTGTATAGATTAGCTCTCGGCTTAATCTCTTTCAAAAATATAGAAGAAAAAGAAATTTTTTTTTTATGAGATACAAAGGCAAACAAGCAGGCGTATTACTTGATGGATAGCAAT